>CM067844.1:379548482-379775982 GCA_034509565.1 Triticum monococcum | reverse complement strand
AGTAAAGTTGGTTCGGGTCTCTTCAGCCCACAATACCGCCAAATCCAAAATAACAAAGCAGATAAGCAAGCTGAACATCAATGCCCACAACCAATTTGCGTTCTACTCATGCATAACATCTATGCAAAAATCTAGGTCATGATGCCAGTTATGAGGAACGTTGCATGGAAAACGAAAAAAATCCTACGGTTTCACCCAAGATATAATATAGGAGATGATAGAAATAAGAGGGAGAGGCTACATACCCTTGTAGACTGAAAGCGTTAATGTTCTAATGAACATGGTTGGCGTAGTTGTACTCCCTTTGTGATCCAATCCGATCCAGCATGGCGGGAAAGAGACCTCTGATATGTGGACACGTATGTCTCGGTGATGTCTCCTCCTTCTAGATCCATCAAACAAGGGGGGGGGGGGGTATATGGGATCTTGGCCAGTGCAACGATGCACGATGGTCATGGCAGCGAAAATCCGGTAAGGCTTGGCCAAGCGCGCACCGGAGAAGGAGATGGATAGGTAGAGAGGGGAGGCGGCCAGCAAAGGGGTGTGCCTCCCCCTGCACCTCCCCTCCTTATATCAGGTTGTGGAAGGGGGTCGGCCTATCCTAGCCCCTCCTCCAAGGACAGGGAGCGGCGGCCAAGGGCGAGGCTTTCCCTCCAAGCCAAGTTGATGCGCCTTCCATCCTTAGTGTTTCCCCACCCCAGCCGTATGTGCCTTGGGGAATGGTGCACCTGTCCCATGTAGGCTAGGGTGCTCCCTGTAGCCCATGCAGGCCTCTCTAATATGTGGGACCGATTGATGGTCCCCCGGAACCCTTCTGGACCCTCCGGCACAATGCCGGTAATTTCTCAAACTTTTCTAGAACCCTGAAAACCACTTTCATATATAAATCTTTACCATAGGACTATTCTAAAGCTCCTCATAATGTCCCAGATCCCATCCAGGACTCCGAACTACCTTCAGACTCACCATTATGACAGTACTAACCTAGTGTTACCAAACGTTAAGTGTGTGACCCTACGGGTTCGAGAACATGCAATCATGACCGAGACACCTCTCCGATCAATAATCAGTAGCAGGGCATGGATGCCCATACTAAATCCTGCATATATTCAATGAAGATCTTTATTGGTATGAACCATAATGTCAAGGATTCACATAATGATGTTTGCAATTCCCTTTGTTCGGCAATATGTTAATAGCCCGAGATTCGATCATTGGTATCGCCATGCCTAGTTCAATTCATTACCGGCAAGCCTCTTTATTCGTTCCATAATACAACACCTCTATGACTAAACACATTAGTCACATGCTTGCAAAGCTACTTAGGATGGCGTATTACCGAGAGGGCCCATAGATATCTCTCCATCACACGGAGTGACAAATCCCAAGCTCGATCCATGCAACCCAACAAATACTTTCCAAGATACCTGTAGAGCACCTTTATGATCAGCCAGTTACAGAGTGACATTCGATAGCCACAAAGTATTCTTCCATCGTTTGGGAGTGGCATGACCTCATAGTCTAAGGAACAAATACATGACATGAAGAAAATTGTAGCAATTAAACTAAGTGCTATGATTATATGTTAATCTTACAATTGGGTCTGTCCATCACATCATTCTCCAAAGAATGTGATCCTGTTATTAAATGACAACTCAAGTCTATGGTTAGGAAACCTTAACCATCTTTAATCAACGAGCTAGTCTAGTAGAGGCTCACGAGGGACACATTGTCTGTTTATGTATCCGCACATGTACTTGAGTTTCCGGGTAATACAATTATAGCATGGAGAATAAAAAATTGTCAAGAACAAGGAAATATGACAATAACACCTTTATTATTGCCTCTAGGGCATAATCCCAACATAACATTCCATCCAAAATTGGCATACATTCGATGGTCAACTTCACCCAACATCAAGAAGATCATTAACATAAACATGCAAAGAGGATATTAAATCCTAGTATCAAATGATCTATTACATGCTAGGGTTCATCCATATCCCCAGGAACTAGCAGAACTACTCACACAGCAAGGCAACAAACATCATACAAGGGAGGATGCTCAACATGAATGGATTGCGCATGTGATACTCAAGTTGATCCACTACGGTTCTTGATGCATTACAATGAGAAGGATGTGGATGATGATGATGCCAGTGTTGATGATGTTGTAGCCCTCCTTGTGGATGGTGGTGATGATGGCGATCTCCTCCTTGGAACGTTTCCCCTCCGGATCAATCTGGAGGCTAGGGTTCCTCCTTCGGGACAAGTATGTAGCATCTGTCTGTGTTTGATCCATGATCCGATTCCACGGGGTGGATATAGTCAGCAAGGCAGTCCTCTTGGCATCTCATACAACCAGCTATATGAGCGCTTGCGGTCATATGGTTGGTTGCCTTTTGCTTTGCAGCCGCCGCCAGCGCCTCCCCTTTAATTCTTTTGCTTTAATCTGTTGTAGTATGATATTATCACATTAAATAACGTGATTCCACCATAATTTCTTGGGATTCCTTCCATAAGTGTTTATTTGCTCCAGAAGCATTTCCTGGGGAAAATGAACAAAAGGAGTGCGTGTACGCGGTAAAATTCTACAAAGCCTATTATAAAAGCACAAAATAAAAGCCATTTAATTATCATGTAAAATGGACTCATTGGTGTGTACTATGCAACTTCATTCTTGTAGACACGTGTTGGACCTCCAAGCACAGAGTTTTGTAGGACAGTAGCAGTTTTCCCTCAAGTGGATGACCTAAGGTTTATCAATCCGTGAGAGGTGTAGGATGAAGATGGTCTCTCTCAAACAACCCTGCAACCAAATACAAGAAATCTCTTGTGTCCCCAACTATAACACCCCGGATGTAATTTACCTTATATGTATCCCAACTCTTGCCATTTTTCGGCACTAAGTTATTTTATTTCCTCAGTTCGGGTTTTTGTCTTCGTGTGTTGTTGCCTTTGTTATGCATCTCATATCATGTCATCATGTGCATTGCATTTGTATACATGTTAGTCTCATGCATCTGAGCATTTTCCACGTTGTCCGTTTTGCATTCCGGCACTCCTATCTCCTCCGGTGCCCCTTTCTACCTCTTTTCGTGTGTGGGGGTTAAACATTTCAGGATTGGACCGAGACTTGTCATGCGGCCTTGGTTTACTACCGGTAGACCACCTGTCAAGTTTCGTGCCATTTGGACTTCGTTTGATACTCCAATGGTTAACCGAGGGACCGAAAAGGCCTCGTGTGTGTTGCAGCCCAACACCCTTCCAATTTGGCCCAAAACCCACCTAAACCCTCTCCATCATCTAGAGCGTTCGATCACGATCGCGTGGCCGCAAACCGCACCTCATTTGGAGCTTCCTAGCTCCCTCTACCTCTATATAAAGGGATCCTCCCTGAAATTTTCGGATCTTTCCTACCCTAAACCCTAGCCCCCTTCTTCCTCCGCGCGCCGGACAGCGTCCGCCGGTGCCGGACGTGTCTGACCTGACCGCACTGCCGTTCCGCTCCAGTGGCATCCCGCCACATGTCCCTCCGTCCTCTCCCGCCGCCCGCGGCCCGCCGGGCCCGAGGAGAGCCCCTGCGGCCCGGGTCTCCTCCGCCGCCGCCCGGGTCTTCTTCTTCCTCTCGTGCCGCCCGACGCCACTTCGCCGCCACACCGCCCCATCGCCGGCCCCTCGCCGGAACTCGTCAGCCGCCGCCCCGCCGCGCCTAACAGCGCCGCTCGGAGCTACCACCGCGGCGAGCCTCTCCGTCTTCTCCTCCTCCGGCCGGGTCTCCAAGTTCCACGACGAACTCCGGAAAACTTCGGCGCCAAGTACCACTTTGGCCGCCATCGTCCACTGTTCCGGCAAAGTTTTCCGTTGATCCTCGAAATCCGCGCCAGATCTGGATCTGGGACGAAGGGTTGACTTCTTCCCCGAAAACCCTAGCTAATTTGCATTTTTTCGCATGTCGTATCTCCGCATCTGTAGCTCCGATTTGTGTGTGTAGCATATCAAAATGTTTGTCTCAAAGAGTAAATCATTTTATCTCATTGCATCATTTTCATTTGAGCTCATCTTGATGCCCGAAATGCTGTTGGAAGAGGTCTATGTGATAAAATTGCCATATCTGTTTCATCAAATAGCTATTTGTCATTTTTGCCATGATTAATGTGTGCATGATATGCTCCTGAGCTCGACATGAGTTTTGTTATATGCCATGCCATCTTTACAGAGATGCTTACCATGTATTTTTGTGATATGTGTGGTGACTAGCACAAGCTTGCAAAGTAGTGCATTCGGTAATGCTGATTTCAGGGACTTAGAATTTCACTAAGTCCTTGTTCTCCTTTTGTCGGTATGCCATATGTTCATGTTGTTTCCTAGCGATCCATTCCTCTTTTGAGGATGATCAGTAAGGATGATTTGTTAATATTGTGGTGCTCTATCCATCCATGTATTTTTTTGCATTTCTGGAGCACCCTAGCTTGAGTCAATCGAGCTCTACTTTTGCTATATCGTGAATCCTGGCAGATTGTTGACTTGTTAGCGATTTTGCCGAGGATGTTGCTATTGATCCATGCATGATATGTTGTTGTTCTTGCCATGTCTAGCTTCTATGATATGTATTCTTGATGGGTGTATGCTTAGTTTGTATGCCATGATCTGTAGTGAGTGCATCGAGCTCGTGAACATGCCTACTCGCTAACTAATTTGCATGCTCCAGTTTTTCACTAAGTCTGTGATTTCTTTATGTTTTTGCCATGTGCACATGCTTGCAATTGTATTTTCTGTTCCCTTTTGGCTCAAGGTCACTAAGGGACTTTTGTTAAGTGCTTTGAGTAGCTTCATGTCATGCCTTGCTTTGCCATGTTTAGTTCCTGTAGCATGTAGTTTTCATGCTCTAAAGTGTGCTATCTGATGTTAAATTCCAGACTTGTGTTAACTTCACTAAGTCTGAAACCTGTTATCATTTGCATTTTTTCCAAGCTTGTTTGAACATGTTAATGGATGAATTAGCCGTAGCTCAGTGTTCATCTTCTGTCAAGAATCATGAGTGGATCCCTGCCATGTATTTTGTTGTCATGTTTGAGTGCTGTAGCATAATTATCTTGATGCTTTTAGATGGCCACTTGCTGATTATCGTAGACCGGTGCCATATTTGTTTTGCTTGCCATTTCCAAACCGTGCATCCGCTTCCGATGATCTTTATATCGATTTCAACCGAAATCACCTCACCTTTCCAGTGGCACTCTTGGATTTCCAGGTTGAGGCCAGGTTCAATCATTCCTTGTCAAATCTTGCATATGCATCACATATCGTATCCCGCATAGCATACCATGTTCGCATCATGTTGTTTGAGCATTGCACGTGGTTGATTGTGTTCCTTTTGCTTGTTTGTCTTGTTTGGGTAGAGCCGGGAGACGAGTTCGCGAACGAGGAGCCCGTTGAGTTTGCTTACGAGGATCAAGTCAAGTCTGACAACTTTGCAGGCAAGATGATCATACCATCGAAATCACTTCTATCTTTACTTGCTAGATGCTCGCTCTTTTGCTATGCTTATGCTACGATACCTACCACTTGCTTTCATGCCTCCCAAATTGCCATGTCAAACCTCTAACCCACCATGTCCTAGCAAACCGTTGATTGGCTATGTTACCGCTTTGCTCAGCCCCTCTTATAGCGTTGCTAGTTGCAGGTGAAGATTGGAGATCGTTCCTTGTTGGAACATTTTTTATTGTTGGGATATCACTATATTATCTTGTTATCTTATTGCACCTATATACTTGATAAAGGGTGGAAGGCTCAGCCTTTTTCCTAGTGTTTTGTTCCACTCTTGCCGCCCTAGTTTCCGTCATATCGGTGTTATGTTCCCGGATTTTTGCGTTCCTTACGCGGTTGGGTTATAATGGGAACCCCTTGATAGTTCGCCTTGAATTGAACTCTTCCAGCAATGCCCAACTTTGGTTTTACCATTTGCCACCTAGCCTTTTTTCCCTTGGGTTTCGCGGACTCAAGGGTCATCTTTATTTTAAACCACCGGGCTAGTGCTTCTCTAAGTATTGGTCCAACCCAGAGCACCGTGCGGGGCCGTCCCTTGGCAACTTGGGTTACGTTGGCTCCCATACGCTTAGCTTATCCGGTGTGCCCTGAGAATGAGATATGTGCAGCTCCTATCGGGATTTGTCGGCACAGCGGGTGGTCTTGCTGGACTTGTTTTACCATTGTCGAGGATGTCTTGTGAAACCGGGATGCCGAGTCTGATCGGAATATCTCGGGAGAAGGAATATCCTTCGTTGACCGTGAGAGCTTGTGATGGGCTAAGTTGGGACTCCCTTGCAGGGATTTGAACTTTCGAAAGTCGTGCCCGCGGTTATGGGCAGATGGGAATTTGTTAATGTCCGGTTGTAGATAACATGAAACTTAACTTAATTAAAATGAATCAACTGCGTGTGTAACCGTGATGGTCTCTTCTCGGTGGAGTCCAGGAAGTGAACACGGTGTTGGAGTAATGCTTGACGTAGGTTTTTATAGGATCACTTCTTGATCATAGTTCTTCGTTTGTGCTTTGCCTTTCCCTTCTCGCTCTCTTTTGCGAACAGGTTAGGCACCATATATGCTTGTCGCTTGCTGCAGCTCCACATATTACCTTGCCTTACCTATAAGCTTAAATAGTCTTGATCGCGAGGGTGCGAGATTGCTGAGTCCCCGTGACTCACAGATTACCAGATGCAGGGACCGATGATACCGTTCCAGATGATGCGCTTGAGCTCAAGTGGGAGTTCGACGAAGACGCTTGCCGTTACTATGTGTCTTTCCTAGATGATCAGTAGTGGTGCCTAGTTGGGGCGATCGGGGACCGTGTCGCTTGTTGCGGTGATCTTTTATTTTGGTACCGTAGTCGGACCATGAGTGTATTGGATGATTGTAATGTTATTCATGTATTTGTGTGACGTGGCGAGTGTAAGCCAACTATGTATCATTTCCCCTTTTTATATATTTACATGGGTTGTTGTGAAGATTACCTAACTTGCGACATTGCTTTCAATGCGGTTATGCCTCTAAGTCGTGCTTCAACACGTAGGAGATATAGCCGCATCAAGGGCGTTACACCAACACACCCAATACAATGGCAAATTGTATAGGTGCACTAGTTAGGTGAAGAGATGGTGATAAAAGTGTAATATGGTTGGTAGAAATATATTTTTATAATCTGAATAAATAAAAACAGCAAGGTAGCAAATAGTAAACGGGCAAAAAAACAGTATTGCAATGCTTCAAAATGAGGCCTAGGGTCTGTACTTCCGCTAGTGCATTCTCTCAACAATGCTAATATAATTGGATCATATAACCGTCCCTCAATGTGCAACAAAGAATCACTCCAAAGTTCCTATCTAGCGGAGAACATAAGACATAATTGTTTGTAGGGTACGAAACCACCTCAAACCTATTCTTTCCAATCAATCTATCCTAGAGTTCGTACTAAAATAACACCAAGCTATTCTTTCCGATCGATCTAACCAACAGTTCGTACTAAAATAACACTAAAGCAAATTCAGATTCATAATATTCAATCCAACACAAAGAACTTCAAAGAGTGCCCCAAGATTTATATCGGAGAAACAAAGATAAGAATGTGCATCAATCCATATGCATAGATTACCCCAATGTTACCATCCGCGAGTTGAGTGCCAAACCATATATCAAGTGAATCAATATGATACCCCATTGTCACCACGAGTATTCCATTGCAAGACATATATCAAGTGTTCTCAAATCCATATAAGTATTCAATCTGATAACAACGAAATCTCAAAGGGAAAAACTCAATTCATCACAACAAGATAGAGAGGGGAAAACACCATATGATCCGACTATATTAACAAAGCCCGCGATACATCAAGATCGTACATCTCAAGAACACCAGAGAGAGAGATTAAACACATAGCACTTGGTACAAACCCTCCTCATCATGCTGGCAGCCGGGATGATGAAGATGCCAACCGATGATGATTTCCCCCTCCGGCAGCATGCCAGAATGGGCTCTAGATTGGTTTTCGGTGGCTACGGAGCCTTGCAGCGGTGGAATTTCTAATCTAGGTTAACCCCGAGGATTTCTGGATTTTTTGGGAATTTATAGGGTAAAGAGGGGGTGCGGGAGGCCACCAAAGTGGGCACAACCCACCAGGGCGCGCCTAGGCCCAGGCGCGCCCTGGTGGGTTGTGCCCCCCTCGGGGCACCCTCAGGTGCTTCTCTGGCCCATACTGGGTGTTCTGGTCCGTCAGAAATCTCCAAAATGTTTTGCTTTGTTTGGACTCTGTTTGATATTGATTTCCCGCGATGTAAAAAACAAGCAAAAAACAACAACTAGCACTGGGCACTGGGTCAATAGGTTAGTCCCAAAAAATGATATTAAGTTGCTATAAAATGATTGTAAAACATCCAAGAATGATAAAATAACAGCATGAATACTTCAGAAATTATAGATACATTGGAGACGTATCAGCATCCCCAAGCTTAATTCCTACTCGTCATAGAGTAGGTAAATGATAAAAGAAATAATTTATGAAGTGTGAATGCTAGCAAAGTGCATAAGTTTGATCAATGACAATTTCAATCACTTTTCCTAGCATCATAACAACAATTCTTTCTTATAAAACTTCTCATGTTAAAGTAGCAACCAATTCACATGTTACGGTCAAACACTGAACTCTCTTGAAACTGAAAAAACTATGTCCTCAGTCACCAAGCAATTGCAATTCAACTTATTCAACAAAGTATAAGTAAGAGCTCCACATACTCAACCATCATATAGTCTTCTATGATTGCTAACCCTCATCGCATACACATGAGCAAAACATTTCTACTAGACACATAGACAGATAGGGGCTTATAATTTCGCCTTCCAACGTATTCACCTCAAGGGTGATGTCAACAATAATAACTCATGCTACCCATATCTAGCTGGATATATGTTCCTAGATGTTTCCTCACCACATGATGCTTGCCAAAAGATAAAAATAAAATGGAATAGAGAGAAAAACTTTGACTCTTTGCATAAAAGTAAATACTAAAAAGTAAAACATAGGCCCTTCGCAAAGGGAAGCAGAGGTTGCCATGCACTTATTTGTTTGTATGCTCAACCCCTTAGTGCAAAAGAACGTCATGTTGTGTTGCCCCTTGTGATGGCAACCTTTATTATGCAGGTTGTCGCTTTTATTCTTCACCATCACAAGTTCGTACAATACTCAATTTTCTCTTACACTAAATGATCTCACACTTTTAGATGCAATTTTCATTGCCTTATTGCACCGATGACATCTTACTTGAAGGATCTTGCTCAATACTTAGGTAGGTACGGTGGACTCTTGAAGATAAGATTTGGGTTTAAGGGTTTTTGGATGCACAAGTAGTATCTCTACTTGGTGCGGAATTTTGGCCTAGCAAAGATGGGGGGCAAGCACCACATGTTGAAGGATCTATGACAAGATAACCTCTATGTGAATATGAACAAACATAAACCATTACGTTGTCTTCCTTTTCCAACGTCAACAATTTTGGCATATAATATTTTGATGGGCGCTCACAATCACAAAATATTTCCATGATAGTGTATTTATATGTGAAAGTTCTCTTCCTTATACTAATTATTCGCGAATTGCTTGTATGACCAATATTGTGATTTTCAAGCCTCAAAAGATTTCACTTTCTAAACCCAATGTGAAGCTAGCACTAGGCATGATATGATATTAACTTCATGACATTCAATTTATTCAACAATCTACTCATAGGATATAAGTGAAGCACAAGAGTAAATGACAAGCTACTCCAAAAACATATAGATGAAGATCATGAGCATAATATTTCTTTCTCTCAAATTAATTTAAGTGAAGCAATAGAGAATTTCTTCAAAAATACTAAAGCACACTATGCTAAAAAAGATATAAGTGAAGCACTAGAGCAATTCCACAGAAAAGAGCTTCGTTGACGGGATGTAAATGCTGCTTACCTAGCCTCCCTCGCAACTATTTGAGGACTCTATTTTATTTACAAAATTTTAGATCTAAGTATTTTATTAAAACAAAAAACAAAATTAAAATAAAATGACAATCTAAGAATAGCACACATCATGTGAAGAAGCAAAAACTTAGGCTCAACCAATACTAACCGATAATTGTTGAAGAAGAAAGGTGGGATGCCTACCGGGGCATCCCCAAGCTTAGATGCTTGAGACTTCTTGAAATATTATCTTGGGGTGCCTTGGGCATCCCCAAGCTTGAGCTTTTGTGTCTCTTTAATTCCTCTCATTTCATGGTTTTCCTAAATCTCAAAAGCTTCATCCACACAAAACTCAACAAGGACTCATGAGATAAGTTAGCATAAACTAGTGCAAAAACCTTATCATTCTCTACTATAGCAAATCACTAAAATTATTATTCAACATTGCACACAAAATGCATCTGCATAATTAATACTCCTATCCTCAAATAGATTCATTAAACAAGAAAACATATGCAAACAATGCAAACATAACAGCAATGTGCCAAAACAGTACAGTCTGTAAAGAATGCAAGAGTATCAATACTTATTCAACTCAAAAGAATATGAAAATTTGACAAACTGTAGAAATTTTAACAAAGCTTAATATCCAAGAAGTTTCAACATTTTATCACATTCTAACTTTTCTATGGAATTTTTTCAACAGCGATAAACTTTCTGTTTTAAAACAACAACATGTAGACTTGCAAAATAAGCGTGGTAAAGGCTATACTTGACATTTTTATTGAAATAAAAGATGCAAAACATTATTATAAATAAAAGAAAACAAATCCTAACAAAATAAAATGACTCTCCAAGTAAAACTAATATCATGTGACGAATGAAGACATAGCTCCAAGTGAGGTTACCAATAATGTTGAAGACGAAAGAGGGGATGCCTTCCGGGGCATCCCCAAGCTTAGTTGCTTATATATTCCTTGAATATTACCTTTGGGTCCTTGGGCATCCCCAATATTATGGTCTTGTCACTCTTTATTCTCCTCATATCGACATCTCACCCTAAACTTGAAAACTTCAATCACACAAAACTTAACGAAACTTTGTGAGATAGGTTAGTATGATAAAGAGCAAACCATTTAACTTTTGGTACTATCAAAGAAAATATTCATAATTGTTGTCACACAATGACTACTGTATAATATCATTTCCACAATTTATATTGAGCAATATAAGCCATATAAACTAGAAAACAAGCAAACTAAGCATTGAAAACAGAATCTGTCAAAAAATAGAACAGTCTGTATAATCTGTACTCCAAACATACTACTGTTACTCCAAAAATTATGAAAAATTAGGAAAACCAGGAAAATTTGTATATTAATGTTCTACAAAAATAATATGCATTTTATCATGCTTCTCTTAAAAATGAGAATTGTTTTCCTGAGCGCAAAAGTTTCTGTTTTTTCAGCAAGATCAAATCAACTATCACCATAAGCCATCCCAAAGGTCTTACTTGGCACTTTATTCAAACAAAAGCAATAAAAATGATTACTACAGTAGCATAATCATGTGAACACACAAAAATAGTCATTAAATGTGTTGGGTTGTCTCCCAACAAGCGCTTTCCTTTAATGCCTTTTAGCTAGGCATGATGCTCACATAAAAGATATGAATTCAACATAAAGAGAGCATCATGAATCACATGCCAAGAACATTTAAGTCTAACCCACTTCCTATGCATAGGGATTTTGTGAGTAAATAAATTATGGGAGCAAGAATCATCTAGCATAGGAAGACAAACAAGCAAAACTTCAAGATTTTCAACTCATAGAGAGGAAACATGAGATTATTGAGATATGTAGAAGCATATGTTCCTCTCCCATAATAATTTTCAGTAGCATCTTGAATGAATTCAACAATATAACTATCACATAATTCATTCTTTACATGATGCATAAGCATAGAAATTTTGTTACTCTCCACATAAGCAAATTTATTCTCATCAATAGTAGTGGGAGCAAACTCAACAAAATAACTATCATGGGAGTAAAAATTAAAATCATGATGGCAAGTTCCATGGTTATCATTATTCTTTATAGGATACATGTCATCACCGTAATCATCATAGATAGCAACTTCGTTATCTATCATGGGAGTAAAAATTGAAGCCTCATCCAAATTTGTGGATTCATCACTAAATAAAGTCATGACCTCTCCAAATCTACTTTCATCATTATAATCATGCAATCATTATAACAAATTTGCACATCAAATCTTGGGGGACTAAAAATATCATCTTCATCAAACATAGCATCCCCAAGCTTATGGCTTTGCATATCATTAGCATCATGGATATTCAAAAAATTCATATTAACAACATTGCAATCATGCTCATCATTCAAATATTTTGTGCCAAACATTCTATTGACTTCTTCTAACAATTGAGCACAATTTTCTGAACCATCATTTTCAAGAAAGATATTATAAAGATGATCAATAGTATGATGCAACCACAATTCCATTTTTTTTGTATGTATCTTTTTATTAACCAAACTAGTGAAAAAACAAGAAACTAAAAGATTTGATTGCAAGACCTAAAGATATACCTTCAAGCATTCACCTCCCCGGCAACGGCGCCAGAAAAGAGCTTGATGTCTACTACGCAACTTTATTCTTGTAGACACGTGTTGGGCCTCCAAGCGCGGAGTTTTGTAGGACAGTGGCAATTTTCCCTCAAGTGGATGACCTAAGGTTTATCAATTCGTGAGAGGTATAGGATGAAGATGGTCTCTCTCAAATGACCCTGCAAGCAAATACAAGAAATCTCTTGTGTCCCCAACACACCCAATACAATGGCAAAATGTATAGGTGCACTAGTTCGGCGAAGAGATGGTGATAAAAGTGTAATATGGATAGTAGAAATACATTTTTATAATATGAATAAATAAAAACAGCAAGGTAGCAAATAGTGAACGGGCACAAAAATGGTATTGCAATGCTTGAAAATGAGGCCTAGGGTCCGTACTTTCGCTAGTGCAATCTCTCAACAATGCTAATATAATTGGATCATATAACCGCCCCTCAACATGCAACGAAGAATCAGTCCAAAGTTCCTATCTAGCGGAGAACATAAGACGAAATTGTTTGTAGGGTACGAAACCACCTCAAAGCTATTCTTTCCGATCAATCTATCCTAGAGTTCGTACTAAAATAACATGAAGCTATTCTTTCCGATCGATCTAACCAAGAGTTCGTACTAAGATAACACCAAAGCAAATTCATATTCATAATATTCAATCCAACACAAGGAACTTCAAAGAGTGCACGAAGATTTCTACCGGAGAAGCAAAGACAAGAATGTGCATCAACCCCTATGCATAGATTACCCCAATGTCACCTCGGGAATTCGTGAGTTGAGTGCCAAAACATATATCAAGTGAATCAATACGATACCCCATTATCACCATGAGTATTCAATTACAAGACATATATCAAGTGTTCTCAAATCCATAAAAGTATTCAATCCGATAACAACGAAATCTCAAAGGGAAAAATTCAATTCATCACCACAAGATAGAGAGGGGAAAACATCGTATGATCCGACTATGTTAACAAAGCCTGCAATACATCAAGATCGTGACATCTCAAGAACATGAGAGAGAGAGAGATTAAACACATAGCTACTTGTACAAACACTCATCCCCAAGGGTGGACTACTCCCTCCTCATCGTGCTGGCCGCCGGGATGATGAAGATGACCACCAATGATGATTTCCCCCTCTGGCAGAGACCTGGAACGGGGTCTAGATTGGTTTCCTTTGGGTACAGAGCGTTGCGGTGGCGGAACTTCTGATCTAGATTGACACCAAGGGATTCTAGAATTTTTGGGAATTTATGGGGTAAAGAGGGGGTGCGGGAGGCTACCGAGGTGGGCACAACCCACCTGGGTGTGCCTAGGCCCCCAAGCACGCCCTAGTAGGTTGTTCCCCCCTCGGGGCACCCCCGAGGTGCTTCTTTGGCCCATCCTGGGTGTTCTAGTCCATTAAAAATCTCCAAAAAGTTTCGCGGTGTTTGGACTCTGTTTGATATTGATTTCCTGTGATGTAAAAACAAGCAAACAACAGCAACTGGCACTGGGCACTGGGTCAATAGGTTAGTCCCAAAAAATGATATAAAGTTGCTATAAAATGATTGTAAAACATCCAAGAATGATAAAATAACAGCATGAATACTTCATAAATTATAGATACATTGGAGACGTATCACTCACCACTACGATCGATAGTTTTATTTTACCCTTCTAGTGCATCCTCGACTTTAGACCAGCGCACACGTTGACGGCTAGTGCTATACATCTAAGCAGAGAATAAATTGCACTAATTGGAAAAATCATGAAAAATCAGCCCAAAACCGAGGTGGTGCACTGTTGGGAAACGTAGAATGCAATTTCAAAAATTTCTACGCACACACGATGATCTATCCATGGAGATGCATAGCAACGAGAGGGGGAGAGTGTGTCTACGTACCCTCATAGACCGAAAGCGGAAGCGTTTGACAACGCGGTTGATGTCGCCGAACTTCTTATAGCTCCAACCGATCAAGGACCGAACATACGGCACCTCCAAGTTCTGGACACGTTCAACTCGATAACGTCCCTCGCATTTCTTGATCCAGCAAGGTGTCGTGGAAGTAGATGAGTTCCGTTAGCACGACAGCGTGCTGACAGTGATGGTGAAGTGATTCTCACAGGGCTTCACCTAAGCACCGCAAAACTATGACCTGGGGTGTAAACTATGGAGGGGGCGCCACACACGGCTAACGATTGTTGTTGTGTGTTCCAGGCACCCCCTCCCCACATATATATAGGTGGGAGGGGAGGAGAGGCAGCCATGTGGCGCCCCGGGTAGGATCCAAATCCTACTTGGGGTTTCCCAAGTGGCGCCCCCTTCCTTATTTTACCGGAGAGGAAAAGGGAAGAGGGAAGGGAGGAAGGAAAAGGGGGCCGAACCCCCTCTTTCTTCTCCCAGTCGGCCTCCTGGCATATGGGGGGTGGGGGGCATTATCCCATCCATGTTCCGGTAAACCCCCACCCCCCCCCCCCCGTACTCTGATAAGTACCCAATATACTCTGGAACACTTCCGGTGTCCGAATACTATCATCCTATATATCAATCTTCCGGTGTCCGAACACTTCCGGTCACCAAATCACATAACTCATATAATACTAAATCTTCATTGAACATTAAGCGTTCGGACCCTACGGGTTCGAGAACTATGTAGACATGACTGAGACACCTCTCTCGTGAATAACCAATAGCGGAACCTGGATGCTCATATTGGCTCCTACATATTCTAAGAAGATCTTTATCGGTCGAACCGTTATGACAACATATGTTATTCCCTTTATCATCGGTATGTTACTTGCCCGATATTCGATCATCGTATCTTCATACCTAGTTCAATCTCGTTACTGGAAAGTCTCTTCACACGTTCCGTAATACATCATCCCGCAACTAACTCATTAGTTACTTTACTTGCAAGGCTTCTTATGATGTGTATTACCGAGAGGGCCCAGAGATACCTCTCCGATACTCGAAGTGACAAATCCTAATCTCGATCTATGCCAACCCAACAAACACCTTCGAAGATACCTATAGAGCATCTTTATAATCATCCAGTTACATTGTGACGTTTGATAGGACATAAGGTATTCCTATGGTATCTGGGAGTTGCATAATCTCATAGTCAAAGGAATATGTATTTGACATGAAGAAAGCAATAGCAATAAAACTGAATGATCATAATGCTAAGCTAACGAATGGGTCTTGTCCATCACATCATTCTACTAATGATGTTATCTCATTATCAAATGATAACTCATGTCCATGGTTAGGAAACCTTAACCATCTTTGATCAACGAGCTAGTCAAGTAGAGGCTCACTAGGGACACATTGTTTGTCTATGTATTCACACATGTATTTAGGTTTCCGATCAATACAATTCTATCATGAATAATAAACATTTATCATGAATAAGGAAATATAAAATAACAACTTTAATATTGCCTCTAGGACATATTTCCTTTAGTCTCCCACTTGCACTAGAGTCAATAATCTAGTTCACATCACCATGTGATTTAACACCCATAGTTCACATCGCCATGTGACCAACACCCAAAGAGTTTAATAGAGTCAATAATCTAGTTCACATTGCCATGTGATTAATACCCAAAGAGTACTAAGGTGTGATCATGTTTTTGCTTATGAGAGAGATTTAGTCAACGGGTCTGTCACATTCAGATCCGTATGTATTTTGCAAATTTCTATGTCTACAATGCTTTGCATCGAGCTACTATAGCTAATTGCTCCCACTTTCAATATGTATCTAGATCAAGACTCAGAGTCGTCCAGATCGGTGTTAAATCTTGCATCAATGTAAGTCTTTACGACGAACTCTTTATAACCTCCATAACCAAGAAACATTTCCTTAGTCCTCTTTAGGTACATAAGGATAATTTTGACCAATGTCTAGTGATCTACTCCTGGATCACTATTGTACCCCCTTCCCAAACTCATGGCAAGGCACACAACATGTCTGGTACACAGCATGGCATTCTTTATAGAACCTATGACTCAGGCATAGGGAATGACTTTCATTCTCTCTATATATTCGGCCGTGGTCGATTTTTGAGTCTTACTCAACTTCAAACCTTGTAACACAGGCAATAACCCTTTCTTTGACTGATTCATTTTGAACTTCTTCAAAACTTTATCAAGGTATGTGCTTTGTGAAAGTCCTACCAAGCGTCTTGATCTATATCTATAGATCTTGATGCCCAATATGTACACAGCTTCACCAAGGTCTTTCACTGGAAATTCTTCATTCAAGTATCCTTTTAGGCTATCCAGAAAATATCATTTCCAATTAGCAATATGTCATCCACATATAATATCAGAAATGCTATAGAGCTCCCACTCACTTTCTTGTAAATACATGCTTCATCATAAGTCTGTATAAAACCATATGCTTTGATCACCTCATCAAAGCGCATGTTCCAACTCCAAGATGCTTGCACTAGTCCATAGATGGATTGCTGGAGCTTGCACACTTTGTTAGCACCTTTAGGATCGACAAAACCTTCTGGTTGCATCATATAAAACTCTTCATTAAGAAATCCATTAAGGAATGTAGTTTTGACGTCCATTTTCCAAATTTCATAATTATAAAATGCGACAATTGCTAACATGACTCGGACTGACTTAAGCATCGTTATAGGTGAGAACGTCTCATCATAGTCAACCCCTTGAACTTGTTGAAAACCTTTCGCGACAAGTCAAGCTTTGTAGATTGTGACATTACCATTAGTCTCTGTCTTCCTCTTGGAAATCCATTTATTCTTAATGGCTTGCCGATCATCGGCCAAGTCTACACTTTGTTCTCATACATGGATCCTATCCCAGATTTCATGGCCTCAAGCCATTTATCAGAATCTGTCCTCATCATAGCTCCTTCATAGTTCGTAGGTTGGCCATAGTTTAGTAACATGACTTCCAGACAGGAGTACTGTGCCACTCTTGTGTGGAACATGCTCTGTTCAACCTATGAGGTCTAGTAGTAACTTGATCCGAAGTTTCATGATCATCATCAATAACTTCCTCTATAGTTGGTGTAGGCATCATGGGACCGGATTTCTCTGATGTGCTACTTTCCAAATTGAGAGAAGGAACAATTACCTCAGCAAGTTCTAATTTCCTCCAACTCACTTCTTTCGAGAGAAACTTCTTCTCTAGAAATGTTCCATTCTTGGCAACAATTTTTTTTGCCTTTGGATCTATGGTAGAAGGTGTACCCAATTGTTTACTTAGGGCATCCTATGAAGATGCACTTCTCCGATTTGGGTTCGAGCTTATCAGGCTGAAGCCTTTTGACATAAGTGTCAAAACCCCAAATTTTAAGAAACGACAGCTTAGGTTTCTTGCCAAAGCATAGTTCATATGGTGTCTTCTCAACAGATTTAGACAGTGCCCTATTTAATGTGAATGCAGCTTTCGCTAATGCATAACCCTAAAACTATAGTGGTAAATCGGTAAGGGTCATCATAGATCGCACCATATCTAAATAAAGTACGGTTACGACATTCGGACATACAATTACGCTATGGTGTTCCAGGTGGCGTGAGTTGTGAAACTATTCCACATTGTTTTAAATGAAGGCCAAACTCGTAACTCAAATATTTGCCTCCGCGATCAGATCGTAGAAACTTAATTTTCTTGTTATGATGATTCTCCACTTCACTCTGAATTTTTTTGAACTTTTCAAATGTTTCAGACTTGTGTTTCAAAAAGTAGATACACCTATATCTACTCAAATCACATGTGAAGGTCAGAAAATAACGATACCCGCCGCGTGCCTCAACACTCATTGGACCACATACAATGATATGTATTATATCCAATAAGTCATCAGCTCGCTCCATTTTTCGTAGAATAGAGTTTTAGCCATCTTACCTATGAGGCATGGTTCGCAAGTATCAAATGATTCGTAATCAAGTGATTCCAAAAGTCCATCTGCATGGAGTTTCTTCATGCGCTTTACACCAATATGACCAAAATGGCAATGCCACAAGTATGTTGCACTATCATTATCAACTTTGCATCTTTTGGCATCAATATTGTCGTGGACTTGACACGGTAGATGTCCTGAAAGAAGGACTTAGTCGTGGAGCCATCACAACTAGGTTAGCTTAAAGGGGTTAATCGGGACAAAGGACACGTAGAGTTTATACTGGTTCGGCCCCTTGTAGTAAAGGTAAAGGCCTACTCCAATTGGGTTTGTATTGCTTGGGTTTCGATTACCAGGGAGCGAATACGCTTTACCTAGTTCTTGATCTCTTGTTTTTTGTCGTGAAACCGCCGCCAGGTCGTCCCTTTATATACACAGGTTGACGCCCGGCGGCTCACAGAGTCCCGGTCGGCTCATACACAACGTGTCCGGCTCGGTGGCTAACTAATCTTGCCTTACAATACAAGTTACACATGTATGGTAGTTCATCCTCTTGGGCCTCAAGTCGCCTCTAGGTCTTGGGCCGTCAATGGGCTTGTATGAGCCGCTATCTTCATTGGTAAATCTCCAGTGGTATGACCCAGCTCTTCCTGGGCGGTTCATACTCAGTAGTTATATCCCCAACATTAGGCCCCAGGTTGATTTGAACTTGTTCACATCAATCTTCAACACCTGTCTTGTCAAAGTTTTGCAGCACTTGTTTGATAAACCTTGTTGTAACCCACCATGACGTTAGCTCATAGAATCTTCTAAAACCACCATGACGTCATTTCACATTAATTTCGCACGAGGCGCAGAACATCTTAACTGATCATTATCTTGATGAGTATCCCGAAAATTGAGTCGTCCATATAGCCACATGATGATTTCAGCCTCCTCGATTCCCTCACATGCCTTGTATCCTCACCCATATAAATAGGGACAGGGGACTTTATCATTTTCCCCTCGCTTCCGCGTCTTCATCTCCCTCCTTCGCATAGCTGCACCTGCGCTAGAGTTCCGCCATCGTCGACCTCCGTTCGCTACATTAGCTCTGGCCGCTGCGTCACCCTGACCAGACCAGAAAACGTCGGTGCACGACCATAGCTCGTCGGCATCCATAAGTCTCATCTCCCAAATCCATAGTACATTAGGGGTTTCCCTTTTCATTGTCATTTTAGCCGTTATTCATGTTCTTCAACTCAAACGGCGTTTAATCTGAATAGGTCATGAACTTTGTGCGGTAGTAGTTTTGCATTCGTCTTTATCGTCAGATTAGCATCTTTCCATAGAAAACCTCATCAGAGCATCAAAGCTTTCTACTGCCGTCACCTTAGGTTTAACTTTTACTGTCTTTTTCTGAACTGTGTAGATCCGAAATTATAGCTCCAACTTGCAAAATTTGTTTACCCAACACTTAGCAAAAAATTTTGCTGATCAATTTGAAATACGATAGCTGCCATGGCAGCTTATGCCGCAAATCAAGATCCTTCATGTAACACCAGGCCTTGATTAAACCGCCACCATGCACTTCATAATTTGAGTGACCCAGCAATACATCTTCGGGTTAACCATGCTTGCTTATCCATCTGTATCATTTAGTTCTGCATAAGATACTTGTCTTTTAAACACTGTCCGGCTTAATAACAGAATTCTGAATCCGGTAGGTACCATTAGTCCCCTTTTAAGCCACGAATATGAATATATGCGTACTTCGATGTTCATTCTCCGGCTTAACCTATTAGTCTGGTCACCGCATATTCACTTTTTAATCAATGATCCGGCCTAATAACATGATTTTAAGACATTAATATTTTTTCTATTAGGCCCTTTTCCTTGAAAATGCTCAAGATTATCACCGCTTGCAACTGGGTCATTTCCCGGATCACCGAGGAAGACCTGAATGAATATGTTCAGACTGGCATCTTAGCCCAAAAAGATGTCATCCATTGGAGGGTTCTGGGAAATGAAACTCGTCCAGAGCCTAAGGACGGTGAAGTGATTGTCTTTACTGATCACATAAACCAGAGCTTCAGCCCCCCAGCTCAAAATTCTTCCGCGATGTGCTGTATTTTTTCAAGCTCCATCCACAAGATATCGGACCCAACTCTGTTTCAAACATCTGCAACTTCCAAGTATTCTGCGAGGAGTACCTTAAATTGGAGCCATCCGTAGAACTATTCTGGGAGATCTACTACTTGAACCGGCAAAAAGAGTTCACGGACGGGCCTAGCTTAGAGCTAGGCGGCATTTATATACGGTGCCGGAAAGAATCCACCTTCATAGCTGCCGCTCTTCCCAGTCACCCTAAAGACTGGAACCAGACTTGGTTTTACTACAAAGATACTTCGCCAGAAGGGGAAAAAATTCCTTGCTGGGTTATCGCGCCAACCGTCTTAGTAACATACATCACCTTCCAGATCATATCAACACAACAAAGCGAAAGAAATACGTCCCGGTTTTTACAAAGATTCGGGCCTTGATGGCCAGCGGTTTGATTGGAATTGATCTAGTTTCATGCTGGGTCGCCTGGAGAATCTTGCCTCTAAGCCGCCGGCCCGGCTTAATGTGCGAGTACGCCGACGAGTTAACAGATCCTCAATGCCACTGTCAGATCGAAGTGCGTGATGAAGACGTCAACAATATGACCAAAACCCTGCTGAATGAGAGCTTGGAAGATTGCAGGAAAGTAAGATTATATCCTTTCTGCATTCAGAATAAACCTCCAGCTGTAAGCTTTTTATCAATTCTCACACTTTGAATCATATTTTTCCTTGTATCACCTGTTCACACTCATTTAATTTGTGCAGGCCGATTCACCTTATTGGGCCAAGAAGCTGCAGGATAAACTGGCCAAGAAACCCCACATGAAGAGCAAGGCTGTCAAAAAGCCTGCTAAGAAGAAGACAAATGTTGCCGATTTATTCAATTTGGATGACAAAGATGATGATGACGAGTTGGAGGTAGAACTTGATTCCCTTGGCTTGTTTTTTGTACATCTTATTGACAATGACTATTATAACGATGAAGCGGAGGCCAGCCGTCCAGATGATGCAGAGGTAATTACTCTTTCCTCCAGCCCAGAACCTCTACCAACACAGAAAACCAGACAAGCAAGCCGAAAAGTAAGATTTTCACACCACTTAGCTCGCTTGGATCCCAACTTTCTTTTGAAGAAGAAGCAACATGAAGCTCGCCGCACAACCCGGAATAGCAGCGGTGGAGTTTTATCCCCTGGCTTACCAAACACCCCAGCACCTCACAAACATCGACTGGTCGTTTCGAATAATTCTGATTTATATCATCCCAAGCAGGGTCTTTTTCGACAATCTCTTAACCTGTCCGATTCAAACTATCAGGGAACATCTCATCCTTCCTTTGGCAACTCAACGGAAACTCAAATCCCGGCCTTCAAGACTGTGCCTGGGTAAGGGTGTATTCTATCATTCAAAACTTCATGCTTTAACAGATATGCTGACATCTTTGTATTTCTGATGTCAAGTGGTATGGCCAAGCCTAGCAAGAAGGCAAAACTGAACAAACCGGCTGAAGACTGCAACCTTCCGAGCTGGAAAAACAAATGCTAGAGGCCTATCATCCAACTACTAAGGCTACCATTCATGAGCCGCCACCAGAAGATCACACTGTCTCCATAGATCATATGGACGTTGAACCAGTCGTGCCTAAGCCGCCAAGTCCCATCAAGACCACTGAAGAGAAAACTGACGATGTTGTCATCACCGGGCTTGGTTACACAACACAGGGTAATCCTACTGCGTTATCCAAGCACAATGCTAAGGAAGAATTTTCTGCCTTGGAAGGTAGACTTGGAAAGTGGAAGGTAGACTTGGAAAGCTACGCTTAGTTCAGCGCCCAAGAGATCCACTTCGGTTACTTGAACCATCTATATTCTAGCCATGATTTTGAAGCCGGCTTGGTCAACTTGATGAAGGAGCGCTATGAGGTAATTTAGCAAAATCCTCCTCATAAATATATCTCTATCAGCCACCAAGTCGAATTGAATATACTGTAGACTTTCAAACAATCAGAAATAGATGAACATCATCACTAGTAGCCCCTAAGGGCCGGCTTAAACTATCAAGTTAAGCTGGGACTTCAATTAGCATAGTAAATTTTGCAGCTGTAGCCCCCAAGGGCCGGCTTAACCAATATGAACAAACCAGGACTTATCGCCATGGTTGATACCAATATCGCAATATGTAGCCTTTATAAACCGGATCATACCATTTTTCTCGATTCATCAGATAATTTTTTCTTGAAAAGAGCGATAGGCATTAGCCCCCAAGTGCCAAGGAAAATACTTGTATTATGCTTGGGACTTCAAAAATAATCATGATCAGAATACCTTCCATGTTTGCTCATGTCACAGGCTGAACTAACTGAGAAGGATTCCCAAATCAACGATCCGAGGGCCAATATTAGAACTCAGCAATCTGAGACATCCAACGCCAAGTCAGATCTGAAAACTACATTGGAGACCATTGAGCAGCTAAAACAGAACTTCAATGCTAATAAAACCGGCTTGGAGACTGATAAGGAAGCTCTATTAAAGAGAGCAGAATATGCCGAGGCAACCCCTAAACCGGTTGCTGATGAATTGTCTGGCTTAAAGTAGCTGATCAATAGCATGACCTCAGCCATCTTAGATAAGTAGTAAAATGAACTTATTTACACCAGCAGTCATATCATAATCATCTGCCGGTTTATCAACAACTTTACTAATGCAGGCTCCCGAAGCATCAAGTTGGGCTCTGATATGCGCATCAAGCTGAAGGCTGTCTACACTCTTGTAGAATAGCTATACACTCGCTCTCAACGGACAATTGATGTTGCTATCCATAAAAACACCCGCCCACTCTTATTAAGGAAACATTGGAGAGGCTATCAGTGTTTCCCTAGAGAATTAATGAGCTAAAGTGAGCATCTGCCAGAGCCTGCACCCTGACTGCCTTAAGTGGGGCAAAGGTGTGGCAAGAAGATCTTGATCCAGAATACTTAGCCAATGACTGCCCTAGTGTAAAGGAGGACGGGTATCCGTTCAGTGTTGATGAATTTGCAGAAATAGTTAGTGCAATGCATCCATTAGCAAGCAAACTAGCTGAGGAGACCAATCTATCTCAATACCAGGCAGCTTACGATGCTGAGAACAAGAAGATGAAGGCGCCGGTTCATCAAGAGGTGGATCTCATTCCACCGACGCGTAAGCACACCTTCGCCCCTGACATTGATCCAACAACTCTTACTGATGATGAAGCTGTGTTTAGAGCTTTGACCGGTATCAACTGGTCTACGCCTGACTTCCATCCAATGGATAGTCAAGGAGCTGAAGAAGAAGAAGCACATGATGATCCAGAGGCTTCAAACCGCCAAGATTCATGAGCCGGCTTGCCAGTGATACTATGTCCCAACAAAACACTTGTCCCTTTGGGTCGTCAGATGCCTTGTAATAGGCTAGTTAACAATTATGATCTATCACGCCATCGTGCGTGTTTTATTTGCATACGGTGCCGATCCATCATTAAAAGATCTGCCACTTATGATGATTGATATGATCAATTATACAGACCCTGCTTATCAATTTTCCTGCATGCAGACAGATAACAGGCGCCCTGGCGGTTTACCCCAGGGCGGGTCATAATACCTAATATAAAGCCACTGATGACTAAATAGTCCAGAACTAGCGTCGGTTTATTAAAAAACTCATATAATCAAACATAAATATCATACCTATGATATTTTGTTCACACTTCGGGTTTATCATACGTCGTGCAGTAAGGTTTACAACCCAAAGATTGAGAGCACAACGGCATGCTCAATTTATTCATACCGCTGGCTCACAACGCCATCTGCAGCAAGGGGTAACATCCCAAAAGCTTAGAGCCAGTACTCCAAGCACATAATCATCATACACTGGCAACTTCAAGTCCAAAACCGGGCCGGGTTACTAAAAACTCCGGTTAGATTCATATATGAACCATAAGGAAAATATGGCCTTTATTAGTTTTAAACCATGTACCAACATAGTAGTAAAGATCAATCTCCAAAAAATCAAATAAAAACTAGAACATACAGAAAACAAGGCATTCATAGGCTGCCAAGCCTCCATAAGAAGCGTTATTCAAGGGCCACGCAGACGTTGAGTTAAACCTTAATTCAAACCTGTAAGGTAGACCTCACATGACCAATCACCATTTTAACTATGACAAACTCAGGGTCTTCTTAGAAGATTGATTGTCAAGAGTACGGTGAGTCACTCCAGGATTACCTACTCCGAGTGGCAGGCAAACAAAGGCAGGATAACCCGGATTTTTTGGTGAATAGGTCTGGCATCCAAGCCTATTACAAGGGCCAACAAAGCTCTTGTTCATTAACAAAGAGCCCCTAAGTAATTTTTGATTCCAGACGTATATGACGGATTAGTAGGGTAGTCATAGCTACGCTCGATGAGCAGGAAGCCCCCAAGTATTTGGTAATCATGGTGTATAAGCCGGATCAAGAGGGTAGTCATAGCTATGATCAATGAGCAGAAGGCCCCCAAGTGATCATATGAAGTAACAATAAAGATGAAGAAATGAAACGACAGAGGCCCTGAATTATCAAGGATGTCGGCTTTATTATATTAATCATAATATATACATTGATAGAAATATGTACATCACAAGAGCCAGTGGCTCAAGTGTAATAAGGCCGAAGATGAGCATTATTCCATGGCCGGCGGGTCTCCTCCTCCGACATGTGTGAGTCCTTGTGTTCTCGAACATTGATAAGATAGTATGACCCGTTGTTCAGATTTTTGCTGACCACAAAGGGTCCTTCCAAAGGTGGGTATAGCTTGTGCATATCAGTTTGATCCTGGATAAGCCAGAGCACCAAATCGCCTTCTAAAAAGGTTCTGGTTTTAACCCGGCGGCTATGATAATCACACAAATCTTGCTGGTAAATCGCCAAATGAGTCGCCACATGGTGACGCTCCTCATCCAATAGGTCAAGAGCATCCTCACATGCTTTTTCATTATCAGCTTGAACATACACTACTAGGAAAAGGGCTATAGATAGGATTGATACGAATGGCGCACCAGGGAAGCAGTGCGCCACTACTATATACTAATGGCGCACCTGTTGGTGATGCGCCATTAGTGTGGAAGACACTAATGGCGCACCAGAAACAGGGTGCACCACTAGTATTAATTTTTTCCATTTTTCCATACATACTAATGGCGCATCAGGTAGACAATGCGCCATTACTAGTTCTAACTAGTAATGGCGCACCTGGCAGAGAGTGCGCCATTACTATAATTTTTTCTTATTCTTTTTTTTGCAAAACTACTAATGGCGCACCGTTTCACAGTGCAGCATTACTAGTTTAAACTAGTAATGGCGCACTATTAGACTGTGCGCCATTAGTATATATATTTATATTTTTTACTTTTTTGCAAAACTTCTAATGGCGTACCACCTGCAGGTGCGCCATTAGTAACCAGGGTTACTAATGGCGCATTTCCTTGTGGTGCGCCATTAGTAACC
The DNA here is from genome assembly GCA_034509565.1 of Triticum monococcum. Classification (NCBI taxonomy): domain Eukaryota; kingdom Viridiplantae; phylum Streptophyta; class Magnoliopsida; order Poales; family Poaceae; genus Triticum; species Triticum monococcum. Next base: position 379,749,914 of record CM067844.1, on the reverse strand, counting down.
TGGGACCCCAACAAGATATTTTGGACAGCCCCACACCTACCCACTCACTTTCCCCACTTCATTCCCTCCACCTCCTTCTCCAAGATTTCGGCTGCCTCCTCCTCCTCACCTCATTTGCACCATAGATTCATCAAAATTAAGTGGTGAAATTACCTTTTTTGAGAGGTAAGTAAGGGGAAAGCTATCTTCATGATGTAGATCTACTTTTTTTCTCCCTAGCTCGCTCCAACAACGTGCACATGCACTTTTTGTGGCCTAGCTAGATCTATGTATGTTTGTAGTGTTGCATGTGTTTGTGGTGTTGCATATATGTTTGTGTTTGAAGGTATCGGTATTTGAAATGCGATAGTTGCCAATATTTTGCCGGAATGTTTTGATTCATTTCCGTTTTAGCGAGAATTTTGGCACTATGCATTCTTTTTGGTCCTATTTTTAGGGATGGTCATGCCAAAAAATTTCTTGGTTCTAAAATATCGTTTTGCTCTACCCCGTAGGCGACCATGGTCCGCACGATGACTGAAGGCATCGTGAATAGGTTTTTGAGCTCCGTGAAGGCCGAGATGCTTCAAAAGAACGAGACGAAGATAAGATGTCCGTGTCGAAGATGCAAGCTGAAGAGCCTTATTGCGGACCCGGATTCCGGGCAGGTGCGGGACCACCTGCTCTTGTGTGGTTTCATGGATGGCTATCGGTGGCAAGGTGATGAAGATGACTATGAAGTCGTCCATGGCCGGGGCCGGGCAAGAAATGAGGAAGGGCAACAAGACAAGTACCACCGCGGCGAGGGCGGGCGAGAAGACGAAGAATCTCCAGGACATGATCACGACGGTGATGCTGTACACAGTCATCATGTAGAAGATGTCGTACATGATGATGAGGAAGATCAAGACGAAGGGCATGATCATGAAGATGAAGATGCCGGAGCAGACGACGATGGAGGCTGGGTGCAGGACCCTCATATTCAAGAGCTGCTTCTCAAGCAGACGGATAACGCAAGAGCTGCCGCTCGAGAGAAAGCCAAGCTGGATCAACTGGAGATAGACGCGGTTACTCCATTGTATGAAGGATGCAGGCCCGAGGATACCCGCCTGAAAGTAACGCTCATGGCTTTGGAGATGAAGGTAAAACACAAAATGACCGACGCATGCTTCGACGAGAACATGTCATTCTGGCACGAACGTCTTCCCAAGGGGAACAAGTGCCCGACCAGTTTCGAGGAGGCGAAGAAAATCGTGTGTCCTCTGGATTTACCGCACGTGAAATACCATGTGTGCTTGAACAATTGGATCATTTATCGGGACGAGCACGCGGAGTCTACCATACGTCCGGTGTGCGGCGTCACTCGATACAAGAAGAGGAAGAAATCTCCTTGAAAATCGGTGTGGTACTTTCCGATCACTCCTCGTCTGCAGCGGTATTTCGCGGACCCTATGGTAGCAAAGCTCCTGCGTTGGCACGCGGATAGGGAGGAGAAGAAGCGGGAAGATGATGGAAATGATCCGGAGATAAATAAAAAAGACAAGATGCTGAGTCACCCTAAGGATGCGAGCCAGTGGCAAGTGTTGAACTTCGAATACACAGAATTTGGGAAGGATCCAAGGAACAACATGCTGGGCGCGAGCAGCGATGGAGTCAATCCGTTTGGCAGCCAGAGAAGCACACATAGCACCTGGCCTGTGTTTGTGTGGATGTACAACCTCCCCCCTGGTTGTGCATGAAGAGGAAGTACATTCACATGAGTATGCTAATTGAAGGGCCGAAACAACCAGGGAACGACATCAATCTGTATCTGGGGCTGCTGAAGGAGGAGCTAGACACGCTATGGAAAACGCCAGCCAATACGTGGAACAGATAGCTAGCTAAGATCGATTGTATTTAAATTGTAGCCTTCATTTCTTGGGCACTTTTTGATATCATGAATATTTTTGTATTCAATATGAAAAAATATTTCTTGGGCCTACAGAAGATCGATTGTATTCAATATGAAAATATATTGAATATTCATGAGGACACTCGATCTCGATCCCCCTCCCTCTCGATAGCTATCCCCCTCGCCAGATCCCCCTCGCCGCCAAGCACCCCCCGCACCCCCCCCCTGCTCCACCGCCGCCGACGACCCACCGCACCCTCCCCCGCTCCACCGCCGCCGACGACCCACCGCACCCTCCCCTGCTCCACCACCACCGCCGACACCCCGCACCTTCCCCCAGCCCGCTCCACCGCCGCCGCCGACACCCGCACCGTCCCCCACTTTTTGAAAATATTTTTAAATAACAAATTTGATGATATTTTGAAATAAGAAATTTGATGATATCTTCAAATAACAAATTTGATGCTATTTTCAATTAAAAAGTTACTAATGGCGCACCAGAGGAGGGTGCGCCATTGCTATCAGAAAAAAAAACTTACTTATGGCGCACCGCTAGGTGGTGCGCCATTGCTATACCTCCCCCGACTAAAATCTCGGCCCCAATCGCCGGCTGATCCCATCTCACATCGTCTCTCAGCCCCTGCGCGCCGCTGCCCCGACGACCCACGACGCCGCCGCCCCTACGTGCGCGGCCCCGCAGCTCCTCCGCCGCCCACCGGACAGCAAGCCGCCGCGGCCCCCAACCATCCCGCCGCCGCCGACCGCACGGGGTGCAGGACGACGACCGCCGCCGACCCGCAACCGTCTCGCCGCCGCCCATAAGCCCCCTCCTCCTCCGCCCGTAAGCTCCCTCCCCCTAGACTCCCCTCTCTGCTCCTCCCTCCTTGACCTCTCCCTCTTTGCTCGATCCCCTCTCTTCTCTGTCTCCACCTTCTGTTCTTGCCTGTGAGGTGTTTGATTGAATGCCAATTCAAACGATTGATGCAGCCGCGTCCACTGGAGCACCACGACCGTGTCCGTGTACGACCTCTTCTGCGACCGCATCCATCGAGGTGAGTTCTAGTCTGAAACTCTCAATGCTCAAGTCTGGAAGCATCATGGATTCAAGTGTTAGCTAGCTAGATGATAAGAGGGATGCATGAGAAGCTAGCTACACTGCCATGAACTTTGTTTTTCCTTTTGACAAACACTGTTGTTAACATCAGGAATTAAAAATGCAACATAGAACAAGATATATAGATAGCTGAAACAAAGAGGTGTGCTTTGAAAGAAAAAAATGTTCACCTACAAGTGAGACTTGACATGTGCCAAGCTAGTAAACAAAATCTGTATATGTACATACTCTCATAAGGTTCTAAGAGATTTTATTATAAGCTTGATGTTCCTTGTCGTTGACTTATCACTGTTAAACAGAGATCTATGAGCTGATACTCTGCATGTATGCACACAAACAATAATCCTATAGACAAAAAAATGCCATGATCCATACAGTATAAATTCCATGATGCATAGGCTATATTTGCCATGGGAGATGACAATTTTGTTAGATCATGATCCATAGATTAAAAAAATGCATAGACTATAATTTCCTGGCATGATCAATAGAATAAAAATGTAGAATAAAAAATGCCATGATCCATACACTATAATTTTCATGATGCATAGACTATATTTGCCATGGCCCGGTGCAAAAGAAATTTTGCAAAAAGAAAAGAAATTTGCCATGGTGCATATAGTAAAAACAATGCCATGATCTGTAAAATACATTTGTCATTCTTTCTGTGTTTGTACAGACTTGCTACACTATTGATGATTTTTTGTTGCGAGACATATTATATCTGGAATGGAACCTCACATAAGTTGAGCTGATTTTTGTCCATATGAAAGCAGAGGACCATATGGTCTGTGGCTGGGTTTTGTCTCTGACCATTGTGTCGTGATGAATTTGCAGGTACCCCGAGAGGCCCTTGAGTTTGCCGGAATGTCGATTAACTTCCGTTCCGGCAAATTCGGGTACTCCATATGTCCTATTTTCAGCAAAGGTCATGCTGAAATTTTCCGTGAATTTTAGCATGACTTTGCTAAAAATAGGACATATGGGGTACTTGCGACTAATGCATGGGCCGGGGTATCTTAGTACTTAGTTAAGTACGATCAACTGCCGCGCCATTCTTGCTGCATTAAACCATAGGTGGCAATAGAGCCAAGTGATTAGTGCCATGTGATTAGGCCCAACCTAGGGTGCCTCGGCATCGATAAACCCTAAATGATGAAAACTTAACTTGGCTGCCCCGGATGCCTCGGTGTCGATGAGAACCTAAATGATGTACGCTTAGGCTTTTAGGGTGCCTCGGCATCGACAAACCCTAAATGATGAAAGCTTAGGCTTTTAGGGTGCCTCGGTGTCGACAAACCCTAAATGATGAGACCATGATCTTGTTCCTTGACAATAACCAACTTTTTGACCAAACTTTTTTCCTATTTAGAGCGAAACATGGCCCACAACGATGAGGCCGGTGGTTCGGGCGGCAAGAAATTCCGGGAGCTGTCCCAGGATATGTCGTCATCATCATCGGACGATGAAAGTCTCCCGATGGAGCGTGACTGGTGCCACGACAATCGAGGTCTGTGCGACATGCCTCACCTGGACGATGATCGGCGCTTCAGCATTAAGCTCGAGGAGACCTTCGAAGTTGAAACGGTACACAACGACGACAAGTGTTATTTTCATAATTAAGCATGACTTCAACTATTTCAACGTGTAATTTTCATCTTTTACAATTCGAGTATAGCTTATGCCATGCCATGCAAGATGCTATGTCTTAGAGAGGATGGATTTTGAAGACCATGAAATTTCTGAAACAAAGAAAATTCACCTAAGGACTCATCACGATGTGGACTTTGAAGTAAATCTATATAATTCTGCGAGCGTAACCCATTTTGGTTGCAAAAATTGGGAAGCATTTTGCAAGATGTATGGTTTTGATGAGGGTATGCTTATCACCATGGATCTTGGTAATCCTGACATCAACCAAGACAATATGGACATTTGGGTCCTTGTTGATACGCCTCCAGTTCTACCGCTATGTGAGTTTCTCAAACATAGTTATTAGCTAATTTATATTGTTTATTTCAAAATAGTTGACAGCTTATTTCCATTGACAGCTTATTTTTATTGTTCAAAGAATGTGCGGGAGATGGTAGACAAAACCCACTACACCGATGGCTCCGAATTAACAACTTACAAGGAGAAAAATCATCTGGTCGGATTTTGTACTGACATTGAAAATTACATTATCCACAAACAAACTCCTCAACGTTATGGTAAATATGTGCCACTAGTGCATGTGTTCAACTACGGTAACTACCATGGAGATACCCTGGTAAGATTTTTACTATTACGACATCCGTGCATCTTTTGCATACTTCTAAAACTAGTACATCATTGCTAACTATGAAGTTATTACTATGTTTTTCAACAGATAATCCCAGAGAATTGTGTGCCTCATATGATGTATCTGAAAGGTAGTGTTAATGTTTTGAACATACAGCCAGGTCGTCCTATGAATCTCAACTGTCCATACCAGATGTAACATCCCAAAATTCTAAATTTTGGACTGTTATAATAAATAGATAGATTTGATTGATTGTTTGATTGATTGTCTGAAAGTGAGTGAATTCGAAGCATTTTGAAAGTTAAATGAGAGGGAATAAAAGGACTTTCCCAAACTTTCATATTTGCTTTATGATTTCCGTGAATTCAAATTCTTTTCACCATGAAACCCCGGAGAGAAGATGGCATGACTTCTTCCATTTATTTAAATGACAAGGGGTGTTGAGAATATTTGAATTCCATTTGGAAAAATATTTCCAATTCTGCAACTCTATGCAACTCAATGATTTTCACGAGAGAAGATAAAATGACTTCTTCAAATTATATGAAATATGAGATGGGAGTTTTCTCAAATTTGAAAAGAGGATCATTTGATTTATTTATTCCATCTTCAATAATTTTTCTGATATCAAAAAAAAGAGAGAGGGAATAAAATGACTTTCCCGAAATTATGGAAAAATGAAGATTTAATAATTATATCAAATTTTGCTTTTGCCAGAGTTTTGTTTGCGTTTTATTTGGATAGGGAAAAATGCGCGTTTTCAAAAAAATTGCATTTTAGGTCCGGAGTAAAGTTCATTTTGTTCGACTCATTTTTAGGAGTCGGGGAAAATTTACTTTAGTAATTTTGGAGCCCGTTTCGTTTAGTTTTCTTTTGTTTTTCTGCGAGCGAAACCGTTAAAAAAAATCCAAAGGCCAACCGGGCCAAGGCCCAGCTAGCCAACCGCCTCAGCCTCGCAGCGAGCGCAGCGCCAGGCGCGCCAGGAGCCGGCCGGCCGCGCCGCCTCTTGCTCTAAACCGAGTCCTAAAAGGACTTTAGCCCCCCCCTCTTTCCTTTGTTTCGTTTCTTTTCCTAGTTGATCTCTCCTATTTCTTGTCCCCTACCCCAAGTCTACTCTCCCCGCACCTATATAAATACCCCCACACCCCCCCTCTCCCCACACAAAATCCCAAGCCCCTCTCCTCTCCAAGCCGCGCCCCACCCCACGCCCTACACCACGCCGCGCCCAACGCCGCCACCCCGCGCCCTAGTGCCGCCGCCGCCGCCATACACCGCTGCCGCCGCCATGCGTCACCGCGCCGCCGCCGCCCTGCGTCACCGCCGCCGCCGCCGGAGCCCCCGTTCGCCGGAGACCTCGCCAGAGGTACCGTGCCGCGTCTCTTCTTTTCCCTCGGATCGGTTTTCTTCAAGATCGTTCCGTTTCTTCCGATTCGTTTTCTTTCCGGTTCTTCGCTAAACCGTTCCGGTTTTCTAGATCGGTTTTTCGTTCCGATTTCTTTTCCGAAAACCCTAGATCGGTTTTCGTTCTTCTTTCGGACCGTTCGTCTCAAAGAACGTGATCACCGGATTCTTCTAGGTTAACGAACGTCCGTTCGTTTAACCATTCTTCATTTTCTTTCTCGTCGGATTTATTCCGCGTTCTCTCCGATCGCGATCTCAGATCCGATCTTCTTTCTAGTCTTTCTTTTCGCTCGTTTATCGGAATCAGGTGATTCAAGCGCCTGGAGTTTCGTCTCGAAACCGGCGTTCCGTCTAATCAACTTGAACAAGATTTTGCTACAGTAAAATTTGACCTAGTTTCAACCTTCTAGAACCGAGTTGTTTTCTTTCGTCATTTGTTTTTCCGTCGTTTGTTCGGTTCGTTTTTTTTGCAACCGGAGTTCTTAAGTAGAACTTTTTGGTTCGTTCTCTTGTTCGAGTTTTACCTGTGCATTAGATGAGTACTTATTGTGTGGTTACAATTTCTTGATTACGATAGATTGACCGGAGTGTGACGAGTAGATCCATCAAGAGTTTTGTGTGCGCATCATCTTCATCAACATTGCAGGCAAGTTCACACTTTGATCATACCTTTTCTACAACCCATGTTTTATTGCATTAGATCAATCCTCTCACATTGCATGATTAGGATATAATTAATTTGTGGGATGGGAAGTAGATGAGGTAGTACCTATTACCTGTATTATTATGAAACCTTTGGGAGTTACTTCTACGTTTGCTTATTTTGCCATGCTATGCTAGTAGACGTGGATTGGGTGAGTGATATCCATGACAGATGTGAGTTGATAATTAATGGTTTTATCTAAGGTGGCAACTTAAACACACATCTGGGTGGATTGAGGCACCTGATGTCTATCAGGACTTGCCTGTTTTTTTGGACCGCCACCCAGGCTCAAAGGGATCATAAGACTATTCATACTAGAAACTTCCGTGTGCAGCCACAAGCCATTATGGGCTCTGGCATAGTTGATTAAGTCGTGCCAACTCTTAGAGGGGTAGACTAGCAGATGTAGGGGATGTAGGTGATACGGTCTGCTCCAACGTAAGGTGCTAGCACTTCTGAAAGACTATGTCTCGGTCATCCGTTTCTCAAACACCATGTAGTGCGAGAATCCAAACGGAGGCGATCGAGTCTTGTGGGGAAAGTTGTGCAAATCTCTGCGGAGTGTAACAAACTAATCATGATTAGCCGTGTCCCCGGTTATGGACAATTTGAGTATCTAGTTCTTGGATTATCCTGTTGATCTCATCATGTTACTTTAATTAATTTTTGTTAGGATGCTAATGATTACTTTTAATTGGGATTGAGAATGCTGTCAACCATTCTCAATGTTCAACAACCACCAAGATAGTTAAATAAATTTATTCCTTTGTAGGAGGGAAAAATTGGCTTTTCACAAAAATCTTATAACCATAGAGCTTTTCCACCAGCCAAATATGGATGTAGTGATAGCCATTGTTCATCATTCTCTATGGTGTGAATTTGCCAGTACATTCAATGTACTGAACCGTTTCGGGCTACAATGTCTCATGTTGCAAGTTTCTAACGACGAGTAAGTGATACGTTAGGGTTATGATTTCTACACTCAACTTTGCCGTTGGTGTTGATGGGAAACCACAACCTTGTTGCTTCCGCTATATGGATTGAGGTAATAGTATTTACGTTACTGTATACATGTGATTTACCTCTGTCATAAATCCTTCAAGTACTGTGTGTGTCAGCATACCGATCTAGGGATGACACTTAAGCACAGAGACTTGATCCATTCGGGTCGGGTCGCTACAAGATGGTATCAGAGCACATGTTGACTGTAGGACGTGACCCTAGAAACTGGCAAGCCCATAGCAAGATTTTTCTCTACAACTTTCCCTTTCAAAAAAGATCTTTTACCTCTCTTCTCTTCTGAGCTTATTCAAATATTCCCTTTAGTGAGACCATACCCTCTCCCCTTTTGACCACTCGAAGATTCCGTTGATGAGACCACTCCAAGAAGTACAAGATATCGGACAACTAAGACCACTTCGGAATGAAGAGTATTTTTCGTACATCTGAATAATGGAATCTACAATGGTTGAAGACCGAAGACAAGTAAAATTTGAAGGCTCTGAAGAATTCCTAGATTTGCATGACCTAGGAAGGCTACCCTTATGGAACTTGGCAGATTATGGATACCCGAGATCAAGGTGTGTTGGAGAAAGACTGGAACATGGAGCATAGGACTTAAAATTTTGTCAAGAAACCCTAAGGCAGGAGATATCAACTATGGAATGATAGCTCATGGAAATGACAAGAGCAGAAACACGGTTATCTGTGATGTCATCACCCGCTCATGCTATTGACACCGTGCTGAGTTAAGGATGCATTTCTTCCGAATGGATTTGATGGAAGAAGGCTGATGGAGCACCTATCAGTAAGATGAAGTTTTAACCTTAGCTGGTGTATCACCAGGATCTAGAGTAGTACATCAAGAAGTTTAAGGTGGAGCTCCATGAAGCCATATTAGACAAGGAAGCATTTCGTGAAGAACTTAGGTCCAAGAAGTTGAAGTAGCCAAGATGGAGGAGCTACAACCTCAAGATATCGGAGATTTGTCAGGAACTGAAGGACAGTATGACCATGGCTCATGCCAAGGACGTTGAAACCTAGAAGTTTGGAATGCAATTCCAGAATATTCAAGGATGTCACGAGAGACTTCGCGTCAACAGAGATGATCTGGCAAAAGAACTGGAAAAGGACAAGCACGATCAAAAGAAGCCATTGGAGGCATGAACAGGACTTGAAGAGTTTGATGACGTTGACCTTTAGAAGACCAAACCCTTGTTCGATACCTACGTTAGATGCGACAATTGTGAGCTGTCATTTGTTTGATGTTTTCCGACAGCCACAATAAAATCTGTCTTTTCAAAACTTTGTTTGTATTGTGTGTATCCCTCTCTATCTCTCTTATCTTACCCCAAACCCACATGGACCAAATAGAGGATGAATGAAGATGAGCTTGTATTTTTTGGACCGATGAGTCAGTTGGAGACAGACCGATGGATTCAGAACATGGAGGATCACATGGAGAACAACCCCGTAGTCAGAAAGGATATGGCACAGCATGCTCTTCAATTCTTTGAAAGAGGTGCTGCTACTTGGTGGAGAATGTACCAAACCATCAATGGATGGCAAGGAGTAACCACTTGGAAAGAATTTAAGTTGACTCTGCAAAGATCTCACCTTGTGTCCCAGAAGTTGAAGCCTCATGGAAAGGATATGAAGAAACCTTGTGCATGCAAGATTTGTGGAGAAATATGACACACCCATAAAGAACACAAGGATGAATGTCCTAATTGTGAAGGAAGTCACCCAGTTGAAGAATGCCCAACTAGGCAGATCACTTGTTTCCTGTGTGAAGGGACTACCCACTACCCTGCTCAGTGTCACATTTACCCCTTGGTGCAAAGTACCATCCAGCAGAAGAAAGAAGCAATGAAAGGAGCCCCTATGGAAAGTTTAGAAGAACCTGTGATGAAGAAAGAGGTGGAGGACACACCCAAAGAAGAGCCAATTAAGCCCTGCACCAAGTCATGCTATTCATGAGGAGAAGAAGGACACCTCTCCCAGAATTGTATGAATGGGGATCTAGTAGAATTCCCGACGGAGGAAGTAGAATATGACCCACAGGAAATAGAAGCTCTGATTGGAATGGAAAGGTCCAGAAAGAGAAGTAGACTGGATTCCAGGAAGGATCTGAGTCATGTCACCTGTTATAGGTGCAAGGAGTCAGGGCACTATCTCAGCAATTGCCCAAAAAGGAAGCCAAGGACCCAAGTAGGCTATATAATCACAAGGAAACCTCGAAACTTGCGAGAAGTAATATGTTTCCATTGTAATGAAGCAGGGAACTTTGCCAGAGTTTTCCGAAGGAGAAGGAGACTTGTGATAAATAGTTGATTTTGTGACAGAAGAAATATAGTAGTAGTGGTGAGAACATTTTCCTTTATATTGAGGTGTTGAGTTGAGGCATGTAATGAAAAAACAGGAGATTGTAATAATTTGAGAAATCAATAAAGTTAGCAGTGTTGGTACTGATTTGGATTTTATGAGTTACTCTATGAGGAAAGATGTTGACCATTTTCGAGGATATGAGAAATATGGTCTATAAAATATTGGGGCATTGTAAGGAAAACCGTTGACCCCTGGAAAAGATAAGAATACTCCACTGAGTGGATTTCGGACAAAATGAATACGAGTTTTGTCTCGATATGTGTGATACCCTAAGAGTATGTGGGATGAAGTTGGAGACCGTCCGTTGTTTTGACCAAATGTGATCAAGGAGTCAGAAGAGAATGTTAAGTTGATTCGAGATAGACTGAAGGTAGCTCAGTCCAGGCAGAAGAGTTATGTAGACTCAAAACTCAAGGAGGTAGTCTATGAAATTGGAGACAAAGCATGTCTTCGCGTGTCCCCTATGCGAGGAGTTAAACGTATTGGAGTTAAGGGACAGTTAGCCCCGAGATTTATAGGACCATACCGAGTTTTGGAGCGTATGGGAGAAGTGGCCAACAAGTTGGAGTCACCCGAAGGACTGTCAGGAATTCAAGATATGTTTCATGTTTCCCAGTTGAAGAGTGCCATGTAGAGATGGCCAATATTCCCCTGTAAGAACGCTTGATCCACGAAGTGAGTATGGACTTCATAAGTATGAGTTTTGTCTCGGTATATGGGATATCCCACGAGGATGAAGAGATAAATTACTATTGGATATAAAGGAGGTATGATGTCGGAAATATGGATCAATGGAAACTCCATGATGAGTCTGAGTAAACATGTCCTAGTTTGATGCCAATAGAAGGAAGGAAGACAATACAATTGGATGGATTTAAGAATACTTAGAAGTTAGAAGTTGGAATAATGATCAGTTGCCCAATGATAAGTTCAAGGACTACAAGTGATGAGATGGGCCATAACCCACAGGCCCAGGACCTGCCAAGAAGCAAGCACATTCTTGCTAAAGGAAAAAACCTTGGTAGAAGTTACGATTTTATCGACAGACGATCTTATAGGAGTTACGCAAAACCTGAGAGTTGTGAAGGAATGATAGATGTTTGTTTGGCTTGCAGAATCCATGGATATGTCCGAACTTGGTTCGTCGACAAGAGAAATTCTGCAATGCTTGTGAGGATGACCGAGTGTTAGTATGCGAGATTCGCTAAACTGTATACATGGTAATGATTTGGGTGCGGGATGGATTGATCACCATACCGACTTACTCTTATTATTCGCCTTGCTATATGGGATGGTAACTCTGAGTGACTTACCTATAGTAGAGAGACGACGATCAAAACCTTGTTTAAGCCTTAGAATGGTATAGGTATCTTTCCCTTGTACAAGGCAGCTTTGCCAACCGTAGGTTATACGGTGAGGATCAACGCAGACCCATTTCCTGTAGGAGAAACCATAAATTGGATGACCACCATGAGATATCGATGGTTGCTTAGTTTTGGCGCCAGACCCGTCAGCTAAGAAGACCCAGTCTCAGAATAACCTTACCAAGGAAAAATGACAAAGGAATTGTGGTAAAGGTTATGCCACCACCGGAAGAGCTCAGAGAAGGAAATTTTCTCGAGGATCGGAGAAGACCGACACTGTCAAGAATAAGGATGGACTATATGAGTTTGATGGAACCGTAACGATGCTTCTAAGGGTGGTAGCACCCTAGACCCCGGAGACGAGCGTTGGATTTTGAGAAGACCCCCAAACCCTAACCTATTTCTTGCTAGCCTCTCCGAATCTCGAGGACGAGATTCATTTTAAGGGTGGTAGGTTTGTAACATCCCAAAATTCTAAATTTTGGAATGTTATAATAAATAGATATATTTGATTGATTGTTTGATTGATTGTCTGAAAGTGAGTGAATTCGAAGCTTTTTTAAAGTTAAATGAGAGGGAATAAAAGGACTTTCCCAAACTTTCATATTTGCTTTATGATTTCCGTGAATTCAAATTCTTTTCACCACGAAACCTTGGAGAGAAGATGGCATGACTTCTTCCATTTATTTAAATGACAAGGGGTGTTGAGAATATTTGAATTCCATTTGGAAAAATATTTCCAATTATGCAACTCTATGCAACTCAATGATTTTCATGAGAGAAGATCAAATGACTTCTTCAAATTATATAAAATATGAGTTGGGAGTTTTCTCAAATTTGAAAAGAGGATCATTTGATTTATTTATTCCATCTTCAATAATTTTTCCGATATAAAAAAAATAAGAGAGAGGGAATAAAATGACTTTCCCGAAATTATGGAAAAATGAAGATTTAATAATTAGATCAAATTTTGCTTTTGCCGGAGTTTCGTTTGCGTTTTATTTGGATAGGGAAAAATGCGCGTTTTCAAAAAAATTGCATTTTAGGTCTGGAGTAAAGTTCATTTTGTTCGACTCATTTTTAGGAGTCGGGGAAAATTTACTTTAGTGATTTCGGAGCCCGTTTCGTTTAGTTTTCTTTTGTTTTTCTGCGAGCGAAACCGTTAAAAAAATCCAAAGGCCAACCGGGCCAAGGCCCAGCTAGCCAACCGCCTCAGCCTCCCTGCGAGCGCAGCGCCAGGCGCGCCAGGAGCCAGCCGACCGCGCCGCCTCTTGCTCTAAACCGAGTCCTAAAAGGACTTTAGCCCCCCCCCTCTTTCCTTTGTTTCGTTTCTTTTCCTAGTTGATCTCTCTTATTTCTTGTCCCCTACCCCAAGTCTACTCTCCCCTCACCTATATAAATACCCCCACACACCCCCACTCCCCACACAAAATCCCAAGCCCCTCTCCTCTCCAAGCCGCGCCCCACCCTGCGCCCTCAACCACGCCGCGCCGCGCCCTACACCACGCCGCGCCCAACGCCGCCACCCCGCGCCCTAGTGCCGCCGCCGCCGCCACACACCGCCGCCGCCATGTGTCACCGCGCCGCCGCCGCCCTGCGTCACCGCACCACCGCCGCCGGAGCCCCCGTTCGCCGGAGACCTCGCCGGAGGTACCGCGCCGCGTCTCTTCTTTTCCCTCGCATCGGTTTTCTTCTAGATCGTTCCGTTTCTTCCGATTCGTTTTCTTTCCGGTTCTTCGCTAAACCGTTCCGGTTTTCTAGATCGGTTTTTCGTTCCGATTTCTTTTCCGAAAACCCTAGATCGGTTTTCGTTCTTCTTTCGGACCGTCCGTCTCAACGAACGTGATCACCGGATTCTTCTAGGTTAACGAACGTCCGTTTGTTTAACCATTCTTCGTTTTCTTTCTCGTCGGATTTATTCCGCGTTCTCTCCGATCGCGATCTCAGATCCGATCTTCTTTCTAGTCTTTCTTTTCGCTCGTCTATCGGAATCAGGTGAATCAAGCGCTTGGAGTTTCGTCTTGAAACCGTCGTTCTGTCTAATCAACTTGAACAAGCTTTTGCTATAGTAAAATTTGACCTAGTTTCAACCTTCTAGAACCGAGTTGTTTTCTTTCGTCGTTTGTTTTTCCGTCGTTTGTTCAGTTCGTTTTTTTGCAACCGGAGTTCTTAAGTCGAACTTTCTGGTTCGTTCTCTTGTTCGAGTTTTACCTGTGCATTAGATGAGTACTTATTGTGTGGTTACAATTGCTTGATTACGATAGATTGACCGGAGTGTGACGAGTAGATCTATCAAGAGTTTTGAGTGCGCATCATCTTCATCAACATTGCAGGCAAGTTCACACTTTGATCATACCTTTTCTACAACCCATGTTTTATTGTATTAGATCAATCCTCTCACATTGCATGATTAGGATCTAATTAAATTGTGGGATGGGAAGTAGATGAGGTAGTACCTATTACCTGTATTATTATGAAACCTTTGGGAGTTACTTCTACGTTTGCTTATTTTGCCATGCTATGCTAGTAGACGTGGATTGGGTGAGTGATATCCATGACAGATGTGAGTTGATAATTAATGGTTTTATCTAAGGTGGCAACTTAAACACACATCTGGGTGGATTGAGGCACCTGATGTCTATCAGGACTTGCCTGTTTTTTTGGACCGCCACCCAGGCTCAAAGGGATCATAAGACTATTCATACTAGAAACTTCCGTGTGCAGCCACAAGCCATTATGGGCTCTAGCGTAGTTGATTAAGTCGTGCGAACTCTTACAGGGGTAGACTAGCAGATGTAGGGGATGTAGGTGGTACGGTCTACTCCAACGTAAGGTGCTAGCGCTTCTGAAAGACTATGTCTCGGTCATCCGTTTCTCAAACACCATGTAGTGTGAGAATCCAACCAGAGGCGATCGAGTCTTGTGGGGAAAAGTGCGCAAATCTCTGCAGAGTGTAACAAACTAATCATGATTATCCTGTTGATCTCATCATGTTACTTTAATTAATTTTTGTTGGGATGCTAATGATTGCTTTTAATTGGGATTGAGAATGCTGTCAACCATTCTCAATGTTCAACAACCACCAAGATAGTTAAATAAATTTATTCCTTTGCAGTAGGGAAAAATTGGCTTTTCGCAAAAATCTTATAACCATAGAGCTTTTCCACCAGCCAAATATGCATGTAGTGATAGCCATTGTTCATCATTCTCTATGGTGTGAATTTGCCAGTACATTCAATGTACTGACCCGTTTCGGGCTGCAACGTCTCATGTTGCAGGTTTCTTACGACGAGTAAGTGATACGTTAGGGTTATGATTTCTACACTCAACTTTGCCGTTGGTGTTGATGGGAAACCACAACCTTGTTGCTTCCGCTATATGGATTGAGGTAATAGTATTTACGTTACTGTATACATGTGATTTACCTCTGTCATAAATCCTTCGAGTACTGTGTGTGTCAGCATACCGATCCAGGGATGACACTTAAGCACAGAGACTTGATCCATTCGGGTCGGGTCGCTACACCAGATTTTAAAAGAAGTGGAGACATGAAAATCAAAGGATGGAAAAAATGTATGGACAGTCGTAAGGAGCTTCTTGGAAGCAAAAGGAAGTGAAGCGCAAGAATTGGAGACAGGATGTTCTCCATTCTCCATAATGGAGAGTCAGGGTCTATATTGTTTTATGCTATTTTAGCTTAAATAGGGTATTTAGGTCCTGCCTAATACTGATGATCATGTGCTGATGAACAATTAAGTAGGGTTGGTTCGAAGACTATCAAGATGATGATCGTATGACTTGTTATGAATAACGAGTAGAAGTTGTATGATGATGATTAGTAGGACTTGTTAGGATTAGTATTACTTCCGACAAACTCGATACTCGCGGTCTTGAGACTTGTAATGTTTTATCTTTGTTCGGTCTTTTGAATTCGGAGACTAATATGATGAATTGTATTCGGAGACTAATCTTCTATTGTATTCGATAAATCTGATGTTGCTGTCTATATTATGTCTAATAATAATTTTATATTCTGTCTAATAATATATTTTATAACCTGCGCAAAAATCAGAAAAGGAAAAAAACCAAATATTCATACTAATGGCACATCACCACTAGGTGCGCCATTAGTATACCAAAGGATACTAATGGCGCATCAACAGAGAATGCGCCATTAGTATGACAAAGCCATGCTTACCTATGGCCCCCCGGGAGGCACACTAATGGTGCATGCTGTTACATACTAATGGCGCACTAGCTGGTGCGCCATCAGTACACCAGATACTAATGGCGCACCAGTGGTGCGCCATTAGTAAAAATTACTAGTGGCGTGCTACTAATGGCGCGCCGGTGATGCGCCATTAGTAGGAAAAACGGGTGCGCCATTAGTAGGCCTTTTCCTAGTAGTGATAAGCAGCCACACAGGGCGAGTCATGACGAATGTCACTAGAGAGAACCGCTTCTGGTCCGTAAACCATGAAGAAAGGCATGTAACCCGTAGACCTATTGGGGGTAGTATTGATACTACATAATACTGAGGGCAATTCCTCCACCCAACAACCCGGCGTCCTCTGCAAAGGGACTATATGCCGAGGCTTGATACCTCTCAAAATTTCTTGATTGGCTCTTTCAGCTTGGCCATTGGACTGGGGGTGAGCCACGGATGATACATCTAGACGAATATGCTCTCATTGACAAAATTCTTTCATATCACCCTTGGACAGATTAGTGCCATTATCAGTTATAATGCTGTGAGGAAAGCCAAACTAGAAAATCACTTTTTTGATGAACTGAATTGCTATTGCAGCGTCACACTTACTAACCGGCTCTGCCTCAACCCACCTTGTGAATTTGTTAAACGCCACCAAAAGGTGGGTCTTTTTATCTTTGGACAGGTTGAAAGATCGAACCATATCCAGCCCCCAGACTGCAAACAGCCAAGTAATTGGAATCATCCGTAATTCTTGAGCTAGCACATGAGCTTGTCTTGAAAATTTCTGACAGCCATCACATTTACTGACCAAATCCTCTGCATCAGCATGAGCTGTCACCAAATAAAACCCATGATAGAAAGCCTTGGCTACAAGAGACTTAGAGTCGGCATGATGACCACAATCTCCTTCATGAACCTCTCATAGAATCTCTCGACCTTCTTTAGGAGAAATACAACGTTGAATCGCCCCTGTGACACTTCAATGATGCAACTCTCCATTGACAATAGTCATTGACTTAGACAATCGGGTTATCTACCTGGCTAAAGTTTCATATTCAGGTAACTCTCCCCGGGTCATATAAGCCAAATATGGAACTGTCCATTCAGGAATAACATGAAGAGCCGCCACCAATTGTGCCTCTGGGTCAGGAATAGCAAAATCTTCCTCCGTAAGCAACTTGACTGAGGGGTTATGCAAAATATCAAGGAAGACGTTAGGTTGCACCGGCTTACGCTGGGAACCTAACCGTATCAAGGCATTAGCCGCCTCATTCTTCCTGCGATCAACATGTTCCACTTGATAACCTTTGAAATGACGAGCAATAGCATCAACATCGCGGCGATAAGCCGCCATGAGTTGGTCCTTAGAATCCCAAGTGCGTGAAACTTGCCGAGCCACCAAATCTAAGTCACCAAAACACCTCACTTGGCTTAGGTTCATCTCCTTAGCCATCCAAAGACCATGGAGTAAGGCTTCATAATCAGCTACATTGTTAGTACAAGGGAACATCAACCTTAAAACATTACAAAATTTATCACCTCTTGGGGAAGTCAAAACATATCCAGCCCCCGAGCCCTCTAATTGCCTGGGTCCATCGAAGTGAATAGTCCAATATGTGCTATCAGGTTTCTCCTAAGGCATCTACAACTCAGTCCTGTCATTGATAAAAATCATGAGTGCTTGAGACTTAATAGCCATCCGAGGCATATACTTCAAACCATGGGGTCCAAGCTCAATGTGCCATTTAGCTACCCGGCCTGTGGCCTCTCTGTCCTGAATGATATCCCCTAAAGGAGAAAAACTAACCACAGTGATAGGATGGCCAAGGAAATATTGCTTGATCTTGCGACTATCCATGAACACCCCATATACTAGCTTCTGACAATGCGAATATCTCTGTTTGGATTCAATGACCACCTCATTGATGTAATAAATCGGCCGCTGAACCGGATATTCCTTGCCTGATTCTTTCCTTTCCATGACAATCGCCGCACTGACAGCTCTTCTATTGGCAGCCACACATAACAGCAAGGGCTGTTTATCAATAGGGCAGCAAGGATTGGCAGCTCAGCTAACTGTTTCTTCAAGTCTTCAAACGCCTGATCAGCAGCACCACTCCAGACAATGTGATCTGTTTTCTTCATCATCTGGTATAGAGGGATAGCTTTTTCTCCCAACCGGCTTATGAACTGTCTTAAGGCCTCAATATGACCCGCTAGGCACTGAATATCATTGATAAACGCCGGTTTAGCCAAGGAAGTAATAGCCTTAATCTTTTCTGGGTTAGCCTCGATGCCTCTTTCAGAAACCAGAAAACCCAAAATTTGCATGTTGGTACGCCAAAGACACATTTGGCCCGGTTAAGCATCATCTTGGAAACCCGTAGATCGTCAAAGGTCTCTTTCAAATCATCTATCAAGGTCTCTTTCTTCCTTGATTTCACCACAATATCATCCACATAAGCATGAACATTGCGCCCAATATGATCATGAAGGAAATTTTGGACACACCGCTGGTAAGTCGCCTGGGCACTCTTGAGCCTAAAAGGGATAGATACGTAACATAAGGCTCCAACGAGAGTGATAAAGGCTATCTTTTCCTGGTCCTTAACTGCCATCTTGATCGGATGATACCCGGAATAAGCATCCAAAAAACTCAAACGCTCACAACCTGTCATACTGTGCATAATCTAATCAATACGAGGGAGAGCGAAAGGATCAGCCGGACAGGCCTTGTTAAGGTCTGTGTAATCCACACACATGTGCCAAGTACCATTTTTCTTAAGTGCCAGCACCGGGTTAGCCAACCATTCAGGATGAAACACTTGAATGATGAACCCAGCCGCCAAGAGCCGGCCCACTTCTTCACCAATGGCCTTACGCTTCTCTTCATTGAAGTGATGAAGGAATTTCTTGAATGGTTTAAACTTCGGATCAATATTGAGACTGTGCTCAGTGAGTTACGTCGGAACACCTAGCATGTCTGAAGGCTTCCATGCAAAGATGTCCTGGTTCTCACGGATGAAATCAATGAGCGCGCCTTCCTATTTTGGATCCAGATTAGCATTGATGCTGAACTGCGTGGATGAATCGCCAGGAACAAAATCAACCAATTTAGTGTCATCCGCCGACTTAAATTTCAACAGAGGATCATGCTCTATAGTTGGCTTCTTCAAAGGTGTCATATCCACCAGATCAACATTGTCTTTGTAAAAGTTCAACTCCTCAGTTGCACAAACAAACTCAGCATAAGAAGCATCGCCTTTTTCACATTCCATGGCTATCTTCCTGTTCCTGAATACAGTGATAGTGCCCTTGTAACCTGGCATCTTGAGCTGTAGATAAACATAGCAAGGCCTCGCCATAAACTTGGCATAAGCCGGCCGCCCAAACAAAGCATGATAAGGGCTCTTAATCTTAACCATCTCAAAGGTCAAGGTCTCAACTCTAGAATCATGATCATCACCGAAGGCTACTTCCAAAGCTATCACTGGTGCGCATCGGTCCTACACAAACGGTTTTTAACCCCTTTCCGCGACAGCATTTGGAACTGTCGCCAAGTGAGTGTGGGCGATAGGGGGGTCCTTCCCATATGACCCAGAAATCGTCGGGGTTAGGCCCTGTCGGTGTACTAAAGTAGGGGTACCTTAGTATCCCGAACTTGTGCACGGGCAGTCGCAGCGACCCGCGGCAAGGCTTGCCGGGCGACCGCCAAGACCCTCCATGGTTCCTTTAGGAGCCATTCAAGAACAAAGTATCCAAGGCCCTGGCAAGAGGAGCTTGCCGGGAAGGCTACCCGAAGCACAGAGACCCCGGCGGGAGGAGCCTGCCAGGAAGGAGACAAGGCCCCGACAAGAGGAGCTTGCCGGGAAGGAGACGAGACCCCGGCAAGAGGAGCTTGCCGGGAAGACCAACCGAAGCATCTCAAGAAGATCGCTGCGGCGCACTACACGCCCCGACAAGACCCGGTGAGCGACAAGCTCCCGGACGCGACAAGGCAACATCCGCAGCAAGGCGCTTGCCGCGGCAAGCTACTACCTCGTAGCCCGCGCTCTAGCTCATCCACCACGTGTTGCCCCGGGACCATTCCTGGCGTACGTGGCGGGAGGCTGTGCAGCCAGGGGCATGCGGTGGCAAGCAGGCGCTGACAAGGAGCCATCGTGGCAAACGGTGGCGCCCCTGACGGTCCCTTTCCGCCCCGTCTAAGCGACACAGACAGGCATTTAATGCCTTTGTCCCCTGCCGTTAGGGTTAGGTAGGATACGACTGTAGCAGGCGGTGGCGCCAACTACCACCCCTTTGACATTTTTACCCTCACCTCTGTTGCCACATGTCGGTGACCCCTTAGACATATAAAAGGAGGCCCATGCGCAACAGAGAGGGAAAAAGATGGCCATTCTCACGCTCGGTCTCGCCAGCTGCTTGACTGTACTGTAGCACTCGCCGCTCCCGAGCAAGAACTCAATACAACCACCAAAGCAGGCGTAGGGTTTTACGCATCCGTGCGGCCCAAACCTGGGTAAACCGATTGTCTTGCTCGTGCGTTCGCCTCGATCTGCTCTTTGTGCATCCACCGCCCCCTGCCGAACCGAAAGGGGCTCGGCCCGCCGATCCCCATAGGTGTGCGTGGGATCAGCAACCCCCGACATCTTTGGCACGCCAGGTAGGGGGTGCGTCGAGGTTGTGCGAACCTGATCCAGCATTTGCACGAGCCAAATCTTCATCGTCTTCATCAACATGCCGCCGAAGGAGAAGGCTTCGGAAGCAACTGCTCCGTCTGCGCCGAACCCACCATCGCCGGAGCGCACGGCTGGTGGGGTAGACGCCGGCGGAAGAGCGGGCGCCGACGAGGGGGCCCATGGTGCTGCCAGGTCCAAGGACAAGACTGCGCCGCGCGTCGGCGGTGCGGTCGGCTCCCACGATGACCGGGCGCACTCCAAGACTTCGGCGTCCGTGCACGCACCGCGCCCGTCCCAGGAGGCGCGGGACCAGCAGCGTCATGGTACCCATGGTACCATACGTCTGCTGGGCCAAGACCAAGCTGGCGGATCCCGGAGTGCTCGAGACTAGCACGCACACTAGCGTGCTGGCGCGAGCATGGCACGGTCGCCCGGATGAGATGTTGCTCCTTCTAACATAGTTAGAAGTCCGAGCATGTCCCGTTCCTCGCACTGTTCGTCGCCACCGCCTGCCACTCCGGCGGAAGCGTTGGCACGGGCCCAGCTGCTTCTAGATTACCCTCCAGCGCCAGAGAAGATCGATGACTGGAGGGCCACTATCCAGAGCCTCATCGGCTTCGCCAACGGCGACAACCCACGGCAGCCGAGCGCATCGATGCCGCGGCAAGTCAGCCAGGCGTGAGCCGGTGGCGACAAGACCGGCGAGGGTGCAACCACTGTGCACTCTCCACCCCGAAGGCCAAGATCGCCGACTCACCGGATCCACCTTGATGGCTACTCCACCGCGTCATCAGATCCGCGAGCTCGTCGCGTTCAACGCCAAGTTCTTCATGAGAGACAGCAAGAAGACGCTCGAACACACATCGAGCGCCGAAGAGAAGCGCGGCGTCAATCAGACCTGCGCGCTGGGCCCTCTGTTGACATGCATGCACCCGGAGAGCCAGGTAACTTGCCATACGCGGCAGGTTGTCCTGCGTTTACCCGTGAGCTGCGGCAAGTCCAGTGGCCCAACCAGAAGCATTTCAAGCCAGACGTACCGGAGAAGTACGACGGCAAGTCGCACCCGTCTGAGTTCCTCAGCATCTACACCATTGCGGTGCAAGCTGCCGGGGGGGCGAGACGACAAGGGCCTTGCCAACTACTTCCCACTCGTGCTCAAGCCCGAAGTCAGATCCTAGCTCATGCACTTGCCGGACAACTCCATATCCTCTTGGGCGGATTTGTGCCATCAGTTTGTCGGTGCCTTTATGGGCGGCCACAAACCACATGGCCAAGAGAGTGACCTCCACCTGCTTGCCCAGAAGGAAGGAGAACCCATGCGCAAGTATATCCAGAGATTCAGCCGCGTGCAGCGCAACATCCGAGACATCCACCCTGCCGCGGTTATCAGCGCGTTCCATCAGAACGTGTGTAATCGCAGGATGCGGGAGGAGATGGCGATGAGCAGGATCAGAGACGTCAGCGAGTTGTACGCCCTGGCCGACAAGTGCGCGCGCGCTGAAGAAGGGAGGAAACTCCCCGGAGAAGATGCTGGAGCAGGGGGATCTGACAGCGAGGATGCTGCCCCGGCAAGGAAAAACCGGAGGCGCAACAGGAAGAAGAGCGGCAAAGAGGTACTGGTCGTTGAGCAGTCCGGCGATGACGGCCCCGCCAAGCAAGCCAAAGTTGGCAGCTCCGGCAAGGAGGTTGCCGCGTGCACCAACTGCCAGGCTATGGAGGCCGCCGACAAGCAGGACGGCTCCGGCAAGCAGTACTGCAAGATTCACCGCACCAAGGGCCATGATCTCCAGAACTGCAAGAGGGTCGAGCAGCTTGTCCAGCAACAAAAAGCTGAGTACGAGCGGCGCAACAAGGAGAGAGCCCAAGGAGGCAGTGGAGAAGCCGGCAAGAAGCGCGCTAGCCAGGGAGGGAGCCGCGGCAAGGCCAAGCAGCGGCAAGGAGACAGACCTCCCCGCGGCCGTGACAAGGACGAAGACGAAGACGACGACGAAGACATGGATGATGTTGAGAACAGCGAGCAGGAGTTTCAGAAGGCTATAGAAGTCTTGTTTGTTGACGGTGGCGCTTCTCTGCATACTTCCCACCGCCAACTCAAACAGTGGCTCCGGGAAGTTAATGCGGCAGAGCCACCTGTCGAATCACGCAAGCTTCTGAAGTGGTCCAGCACGCCTATCGTCTTTGACATTGAGGACCACCCTGATCGCACAACTGCGGTCGGGTGCTTGCCGTTGTTGGTTTCACCAACAATCCGCAACCTCAAGGTCACCAAGATGCTAGTTGACGGTGGGGCCGGCCTAAATCTGATCTCCTCCGCTGTGCTCCAGAAACTCCAGATCCCGGATAGCGAGCTCGAAGAAACCGGTACATTCCAAGGAATTAACCCGGGAAGGAGCAAGCCGAAAGGGAAGGTCGCGTTGCCGGTGACGTTTGGCAGCGAGCTGAATTTCAAAACGGAGAGGGTCACTCTTGACGTTGCTGATTTCCCATTGCCTTACAATGGGATACTTGGCCGTCCAGCGCTCGCCAAGTTCACGGCAGCCTCTCACTATGCATACAACATGCTCAAGATGCCAGGCCCGATAAGCATCATCTCTGTCCCTGGCGACAGGAAGGATGCCCTTATCTGCGCCGACAAGATCTACCGGGAAGCTGCTCCCGCGATAGACCACGAGACACTTGCCGCTGAAGCTCCCGGGGAGAAGAAGAGGACTAAGTCCGGCAAGAGCTCTGGTGCCCACACCGGCAAGCGCGCTTCTTTGGAGTGCCGTGCTGCCATCGAGGACGCGCCATCGAGCTCCACCGGCAAGAAGACCAAGTCCGGCAAGAGCTCTGATGCCTACTCCGGCAAGCGCGCCTCTTCGGAGTGCTGCGCTGCCGTCGAGGACGCACCATCGAGCTCCACCGACAAGAGTAAGAAGACGATGGTAGCTCCACCACTTACCAAGAAGGTGTCCACAAAGGAGGACGACACTGGTGGTACCGTCACCATCAGTGCCACGCTTGACCCTAAATAGGAAAGCGCGCTCGTTACTTTCCTGCGGGCGAATGTCGACGTGTTTGCATGGCAACCGTCTGACATCCCCGGTGTTCCCAGGAAGGTAATTGAGCACCATCTTGCCGTTTGTCCTCATGCGCGGCCCGTCAAGCAGAAAGTCAGGAAGCAGGCGGTGGAGCGCCAAGAGTTCATAGCAGAAGAAATCAAGAAATTGGAAGCAGCAGGCCTTGTCAGAGGGGGTGCTCCATCCAACGTGGTTGGCCAATCCGGTTGTAGTGCGCAAGGCAAACGGGAAGTGGAGGCTTTGTATTGACTTTACTGATGTTAATAAAGCTTGTCCCAAAGATCCATTTCCCTTGCCGCGCATCGACCAGATTGTTGACTCCACGGCCGGATGTGAGTTGCGTTCATTCCTTGACGCATATTCAGGATACCATCAGATCTTCATGGCAGAAGAGGATGAGGAGAAAACCGCATTCATTACTCCATGTGGCACGTACTGTTTCATACAGATGCCTTTCGGATTAAAGAATGCTGGTTCAACATTTGCCAGAGTAGTCCATATCGCTTTGAAGCCACAGATACACAGAAATGTAGAAGCTTACATGGATGATATAGTGGTCAAAAGCAAAGACAGGGCAACTCTGATCCAAGACTTAGAAGAGACTTTTGCAAACCTGCGCAAGGTCAACCTCAAGCTCAACCCCGAGAAGTGTGTGTTTGGAGTCCCTTCCGGCAAGCTTCTCGGGTTCTTTGTGTCTCAGCGAGGAACCGAAGCTAATCCCGACAAGATCAGGGCCATTGAGTAGATCGAGGCACCAAAGCGCGTCAAGGATGTACGGAAGCTTGCCGGCTGCGTAGCTGCTCTCAGCAGGTTTATCTCTCGGTTTGCTGAGCGCGCCCTGCCGTTTTTCAAAATTTTGAAAAGGGCAGGTCCAATGAGATGGACTCCGGAAGCGGAGGCTGCGCTGCAAGACTTGAAGAGATACCTGTCCTCCACTCCAACACTTGTCGCACCTAAACCACAAGAGAAGGTGCTGCTGTACATAGCGGCAACCAATCAAGTGGTTAGTGCTGCGTTAGTAGCGGAAAGGGAGGCCGACGACGAGCCAGCGACCGCGGCAAGCACATCCAGCGACAAGCAGGGGGCTTCCCCGACAAGCTCTGGTCCCGACAAGCAAGGATCTGCGCAGATGCAAGAGGAGATACAGAAGAAAATGGTGCAGCGCCCAGTTTACTTTGTCAGCTCCCTTTTACAGGGGGCTAGGTCAAGGTACTCTGGTGTGCAGAAGTTGCTTTTCGGCCTCCTCATGGCCTCAAGAAAGCTGCGCCATTACTTCCAAGCACATGAGATCACAGTTGTCACTCGCTTTCCGCTGAAGAGGATATTGCAAAATCCAGAAGCAACAGGCAGGATTGTCGAGTGGGCACTGGAACTGTCAAGCTTTGGCCTCAAGTTTGAGAGTACATCAACAATCCAGAGCAGAGCATTGGCAGAGTTCATAGCAGAGTGGACGCCAACTCCAGACGAAGAAATTCCGGAGATGAGCATCCCCGCCAAGGAAGCAAGCAAAGAGTGGCTCATGTACTTTGACGGTGCTTTCTCGCTGCAAGGCGTCGGGGCTGGTGTACTGCTTGTCGCACCCACCGGAGAGCACCTCAAGTACATAGTCCAGATGCACTTTCCCAAGGAGCAAGCGACAAACAATACTTCAGAGTATGAAGGCTTGCTTGCCGGTCTCAGGATCGCGGCAGAACATGGCATTAAGAAGCTCATTGTCAGGGGTGACTCGCAGCTTGTCATCCGCCAAGTGAACAAGGTTTACCAGAGTCCATTGATGGAAGCTTACGTTGATGAAGTGAGGAAGCTAGAAGAGCGCTTTGACGGCCTGCAAATGGAACATGTTCCAAGAGCTGAAAACGACATTGCCGATGGCCTATCGAACTGCGTTGCACTTAAATTACCTGTGGAACCAGGGATTTTTGTGCTCAAGCTGACTCAGCCATCCGTAACACCATCAACTGGACAGAGCAAGAAGAGGAAGTTGATCTCTGGTGACTATCTTCCGGCAGAGCTTCCCGAAGCCGCCGCCAAGAAGGTCCCCAAGATCGATGCCAAGAGTGCTGAGGAGCAGTCTACTCCGGCAAACCCCAGGGTTTGTTCCGTTGCAGCAGACACTCCCGGCAAGCTCTGCTCCGGCAAGCTTGTCAGGGAACGTCAAGCTCCGACAGAGCCGCAGGCTCTTGCCGTAGAAGCGCACGTTCCCGCAGCAGCAGATGTGCCTTTAGTCCTTGTTGTCGAGCCAGAGGCTCCAACATGGGCGCAGCAGATTGTCCGTTTCCTCCAGACAGGAGAGCTTCCCGAGGAACCAGAAGAAGCGGAAAGAGTAGCCCGGCAGTCTAGAATGTACCAGTTTGTCGACAACACACTGTGCAGAAGAAGACTCAACGGTGTGAAATTGAAGTGTATTCCTCGGGAAGATGGACAGAAGCTGTTGGCAGAGATACACGGAGGCATATGTGGCCACCACATTGGCGCAAGAGCTCTTGTCGGAAAAGCATTCTGGCAAGGCTTCTTCTGGCCGACAGCCCTCCAGGATGCAACTGCACAAGTAACCAAGTGTGAAGCATGCCAGTTCCATTCCAAGCAGATACACCAGCCAGCTCAAGCTCTCCAGATGATCCGTTTATCCTGGCCATTTTTGGTCTGGGGGCTCGACATCCTCGGCCCCTTCCCCCGAGCAGTCAGGGGCTTTGAGTACTTGTACATTGCAATCGACGAGTTCACAAAGTGGCCGGAAGTGGAACCATTGAGGAAGGTGACGGCGCAGTCCGCGGTCAAGTTCTTCAGGTCGATTGTTTGCCGTTTCGGAATCCCTAACAGGATAATCACCGACAACGGTACACAATTTATGAGCCGCACCTTCATGCAGTACGTCCAAGACCTTGGCGCCAAGGTCTGCTTCGCTTCTGTTGCTCACCCGAGAAGCAACGGTCAAGCTGAGAGGGCAAATGCTGAAATGCTGTGCGGGCTCAAGACCAGAACTTTCAACAGGTTGCACAAGCGCGGACACAACTAGATCGAGGAGCTGCCGGTGGTTCTTTGGTCGATCTGGACGACGCCAAATCGAGCCACTGGACAGACACCCTTCGCTCTAGTCTATGGAGCGGAGGCAGTTATCCCCACGGAACTCGTATACGGGTCACCTCGAGTGCTCGCTTATGATGAGCTTGAGCAAGAGCAGCTACGGCAAGATGACGCGCTGCTCCTTGAGGAAGATCGTCTTCAGGCTGCTGTGCGAGCCGCTCGCTACCAGCAAGCTTTGCGCCGCTATCATAGCCGCAAAGTTAACGCCAGAAGTCTCGAGGAAGGCGACCTTGTTCTTCGGCGCGTTCAGTCCGCCAAGAATTCCAACAAGTTGACGCCGAAGTGGGAAGGCCCTTACCGGGTGAAACGAGTCACCAGGCCTGGCGCTGTCCGCCTGGAGACCGAAGATGGCGTACCAGTGAGCAACTCCTGGAATATCGAGCATCTTCGTAAGTTTTACCCGTGAGGCACGGTTGTCGGACCGTGTCCGGCAACCACCCTTTTGTACAAGTCTTGCCACTGTTGCATGTAATCCTTTGTACAAAGCCAGGCGCAGACCCTGAGCACAAGTAAATGAAGCACTGGCGCCCAGAGTTATAGCATGCATGCTAGGTCGAGTCAGGTCCTCGGTTAGGGTTGATAGTGCTTAACAGCGGCTAACCCCTAACTTAGAGGTCGAGTGTGCGTCCCTTTGCTTTTCTTTTGTTTCCTTTGGTTCGCAGGGCTCGCATATCCTTGCCGGACCGCCTAGGGACGAAAAGGAGAAGAAGGACGTGCCGGCATCTGGACCTCGGCAAGCCAGTGTTGCCGGGGGCTGCAAGTACCAAGGTTCACCCACGGCAAGCCAGAGTTGCCGGGGGCTGCAATCTAAGATAAGTCTCTCACCCCTCTTCATGCATTCTGTTATGGACTGGGGAATACGAAACCTTGTTTCTTCCCGAAAACTACCCTGCTCCCTTAGCTCTAGGCCCTGGGGCTCGTTCCTGGGGCCAAGTTTTGGTCGTAGTCGCGGCAGCAAAGGGGTGAAACGAGGGGCCGCACCCACCTCGTCCCTGCCTCCGTCAAAAGCGTGAGAAAGGTCGAGCGACGTGGGAAGACGGCAGGGCCTGTTGCCGGGGAAGGAGTGTCTATCTGAAAGATACCAAGGATTTTCTCCTTGACGTGGGTTCTACCCGCGAGACAAATGACCCGGCAAACATTCCCTTTTCATTAAAAAACATTCCACGCAGGTACAGTCCATAGAGGATGAAAAACATGAAAGAGAGGATTACAAGTTTTAAATGCAACTAAGGCCCGAGGGCTTACAAATTAAAAAGATAAGATGCCCGTAATCCTTTTCCTGTCCCTCTCTTTAGGAGGTAGGTCAAGGAGGCGAGAAGGGCAAAAGGAGCGCCTAGGCGAACTACGGGTGCTAGAAGACACCAAGAGAACATCCCGGGGGCCATCAAGGCTGGACGGTGATGGCGGCGCTGGAAGCGGGGCTCGAAGACGAGGCGGCAGGACATCAGCATGCTGTCGAGGGCACCACGCCATCGTACTCCGACCTGAAGGCCTTGCCGCCGGCCCTCTTCCTCTTCTGCAGCCTCCCTACGCCAGCCGCCCAAGGAGACGACCCCGGGGAGTTCAAGGAGCCGCCGGCACGGATGATGGGGTTGCCGGTGCCGCACAGAGCGGCGCCCGACGCCTACTCGGACCCGCCATCCTGCCGCCCGCTCCCCTCGTCGTCGCAGTCGCTCCCCTTCTCGTCACTCTTGCTCGAGGAGGAGTCTTCGCTATCGGAGGAGCTGTCCACGCAGCACCGGGCACGGACGCCGAAGCACCCGAAGACCTTGACGGAGAGGAGATCGCCCTCCACCAACTTAAAATGGAGGGTGAGCCCCGGCGTCAAGCTGTGGATGCGGGCGAACGTCTTCCACCCTCGACCAAGATACATCACACCAGGGGCTGGGAATTCAGCGCGGACTCACGTGTCGCTGATCCCACAGCCCCTCATGTGTAGTCTCAGCGTCTCGGGCGGGTCCAACTCCACCACTTCCGCAAACGGAGCTGGGAGTCGGAGGCGACGACGAGGCGCCCGGCACAGCCTGACGAAGAACTCGCAAGGGTCGTCCCCAGCATGGGCCACCGCGGGAAGAAGAGCCGCCGGCGGAGGCGAAGCCGACGCGCCGCCTCGTCCACCTCTTCCCCGAGCACCACGGCCTCGTCCTCGACCTCGTCCATGACCTCGCCCCCTCCCTCTTCCCCTTATGGCTGGCTCCGCCACCACGGGTGCGGGAGAGGGAGGGAGGCGCTGTCTGGCGGCAACCCTCGCCGCCACTGATGAAGGACCGGTGTCCCCTTTTTCTAAGGAGAATGGGAGGAAGGGGAGCAGGAGCTGAAGGAAGGAGAAGATGAGAGAATGCGGGTTTCCGTCCTCCCCTCCCGCTCTTTATAAAGGAGCGAGGTGGGGGCTCGGCCGCCCCGCTCAGCGAATCAAGACGTGGGAAGGCAGAGAGCTGGGGCCGACCCACCGTCTCGACCCACGACGGCCCCGTTTCCCGCCTCCGCCGTCCGTGATCCCAAGTGCATGGGAGCCGCGTGGCAGGCGTGCAGAACTGAGGCGACGGATGGGGCGGCCTCTCCCCACCCCGTGATCGTGGGGAGTGGGCACCTCGAAAACCGCCCACGATCTCTCCCACGATGCCGCGTTTGACACGTGCCATGCGGGGAGGGCGCGGTGGATGCGGAGTGAGTTATGGCGTGCCCTAGGCCGCACGTGCCCGTGCACTGTTTTGGGCCTGGCCCAATAACGCTCGACACCGTGTATGGCCTAGGCCCGGGGGCTCCTGTCGGTGTACTAAAGTAGGGGTACCTTAGTATCCCGAACTTGTGCACGGGCAGTCGCAGCGACCCGCGGCAAGGCTTGCCGGGCGACCGCCAAGACCCTCCATGGTTCCTTTAGGAGCCATTCAAGAACAAAGTATCCAAGGCCCCGGCAAGAGGAGCTTGCCGGGAAGGCTACCCGAAGCACAGAGACCCCGGCGGGAGGAGCCTGCCAGGAAGGAGACAAGGCCCTGGGAAGAGGAGCTTGCCGGGAAGGAGACGAGACCCCGGCAAGAGGAGCTTGCCGGGAAGACCAACCGAAGCATCTCAAGAAGATCGCTACGGCGCACTACGTGCCCCGACAAGACCCGGTGAGCGACAAGCTCCCGGACGCGACAAGGCAACATCCGCGGCAAGGCTCTTGCCGCGGCAAGCTACCACCTCGCAGCCCGCGCTCCTGCTCATCCACCACGTGTCGCCCCGGAACCATTCCTGGCGTACGTGGCGGGAGGCTGTGCAGCCAGGGGCATGCGGTGGCAAGCAGGCGCTGACAAGGAGCCATCGTGGCAAACGGTGGCGCCCCTGACGGTCCCTTTCCGCCCCGTCTAAGCGACACAGACAGGCATTTAATGCCTTTGTCCCCTGCCGTCAGGGTTAGGTAGGATACGACTGTAGCAGGCGGTGGCGCCAACTACCACCCCTTTTACATTTTTACCCTCACCTCTGTTGCCACATGTCGGTGACCCCTTAGACATATAAAAGGAGGCCCATGCGCAACAGAGAGGGAAAAAGACGGCCATTCTCACGCTCGGTCTCGCCAGCTGCTTGAGTGTACTATAGCACTCGCCGCTCCGAGCAAGAACTCAATACAACCACCAAAGCAGGAGTAGGGTTTTACGCATCCGTGCGGCCCGAACCTGGGTAAATCGATTGTCTCGCTCGTGCGTTCGCCTCGATCTGCTCTTTGTGCATCCACCGCCCCCTGCCGAACCGAAAGGGGCTCGGCCCACCGATCCCCATAGGTGTGCGTGGGATCAGCAACCCCCGACAGGCCCTCCTGGTACAAAGTCTGGGGCCGTGTGCGATCAGGCGAGGCATGGAAACCCAATCATTTCCGTAGGTATGTACATCCCACATGGTAATCCGAGAATATCATTTCTATAGGTATGTACATCCCACACGTTGAATCCCAAAAAAACATTTCCGTTCATATGTATATCACACACAGTCAATCCAAGGAATACGTTTCCGTTCTTATGTACATCCCACATAGTCAATCCAGGGAAAATGTTTCCGTTCGAACGTACATCCCACATAGTTTTATTTGTAGGCTCGTGTGTGAAAGGTGTAACTATCACACACAGTCTGCCTTGGTTAACTGTTTGCTTTTATCAACTATATCACACATGATTTGATGAAGAAAACTATGTGGCATTGGGCTATCCATCACAAGCGCTTTTACTGCTAGAACCGTTCGCAAAGGTCCATGGCACATTTAGAAGGTTTATTAGTTTACAATTAATAATTCCAGTATTACGTAAATTCACATTTTATATCGAACAGCTGTTTGCCAATTTCATATCAGGCACATAAATATATTATAACATCACAATATGGTAGCAACATGAAAACAACACGGTACAACATATAGCTAGTTCAACTTCATAAGAACAATATATTCATTTCCCTAATTGAGATCATCCAGGCTCATCTTATCCTCCTCTGCTTTTAGTTCAGTAAGAACATGTTTTGCATGGGCCAACTGGGAAAGTGCCTCCTCCTGCGCCAACACCATCTTAGCAAAGTCTCATTTAAAAAATCTGAGCTCATTCTCCGCCTTCAACTTTTTATCCCGCATCTTCAAATATTCTTCAGTGTTGACAACAGTTTCTCTAAGCCTACGTCTATTCTCTTCCCATACATGTTCCAGAGCTTCGCTAGGGACATCTTTAAAGACTGTGGCCACTCTTGATCAACCACTCCAAGTAATAACACTTTCATTCATCCTATAATATTTAAAACTAGATCAGTAACAATTGTAGGGGAAATGGGTTTATAGCAACATAGAAAATCACCAATGCTTATTTTGAAAAACTGAAGAAACATGTTAATTATGACATATCTTCTCAAAAAGATCAATGTGCAAATGAAATAATTGGTACTGAGACAACAACCAAATTCTGGAACATCAGAATCTATAGTTAACTACAACGATGCTACAAGTTCTCACTCATGTACAATAAATAACAAATTGAACATTTATGAGGAAGGTAAATATAACTGCAATAGCATAGCGACAGTGTTTGGATGACAGCAAATTGATACTAACAGGTGTGTACATGCACAATTTTAGTAACATAGAACTAATAGCACTAAGGCCGTCCACTATGTATGCCAAAACTGGGGTAAATACAACTGTTGCTATATCTCGCACCGGTGCTCTGCACTGGCGAGCCGATGCAGCGCAAAAAAATAGGGACCCGGACTCCAGAGTACGTAGTTGCTCCGATGCCCAGTTCCTTCGTGGCATAAAGTTTTAGTATTTTACTGCTTGGCTGCTTGGATGTGTGGACCAAAGTTGGCTGCACAAACTGCTGAAGCAGTGCCAAATAATTTTCTAATGGCACCACTGATGGGAAGGGCGAAAAGGGGGCGGGGGTAGATATTTTGGTGGTAGGACAAAATCTTGGAAATGTAGAGGGAAACTTTGCGCGCGGTGTCGCCAGTCCTTTCACTTTGAAAGATTGTGTGCGTCGCAAACGATTCTTCTGCTTTACATGCATGGGATGAGTTTGATAATTCAAATTTTGGTGGAAATTTCCCCGGGTACGTCATTGCATAATTTAACATCGCTTGCTAATTTGGGCACACAAAAGAGCGTACAGTAGACATACCACACTTACCGAATCGAGCAATTTTAGTAATTGAACATAGCCAATTGACCTAAACATTGGTCTAAGAAAATATCAGCATTAAAAACAAAGCCTACGTATGGATAATTTTAACAAATTGGCTGCCGCGCCGGCCTATGCATCGCGGGTGTGAGATGAGACGTCGATGACTTCTCCTGGCGACATGCCGCCGTTGGTGGACTCTGCGTTCCCCCTGCTGAAGTCGACCGCATCCTCGTCCTCGTCCGCTGCGCCGCCCTCAATGTTGTAGTACTCGTAGTGGTGGCTGCGCCAGTGCTCGTGTTGGTACTCCACCGCCGATTCCTCGACGGACAGATTCTTCTCTATCTCGACCTCGGCCACGCGCAACTCCTCCTCACGGCGCTCCTCGATCTCCGCAGCCTCCTGCATCTCCTGCTCCCACTTGGCGACCTCATGAGGAAGGAGGTGCTCGATGACCACCATCGCCTTTTTAGACATGGGTTGCATGCTGGAACATCTTGGCATGTGCATCCTCGATCTTGGCGTGGATGGCCTCGACCCGGGCCAGGGTGACATCTGCGGCACGGACGACAACTCAAGCGCTCTCAGCGTTTGCAGCTGCCGTCGCAGCAGCCACTGCAGCCGTCTCAGCTGTTGCCGCTGCCTGTCGGCTGCTGCAGACCCCCTCTCGGGAGAAGCGGTCGCGCTCAATGCGGATTCGGCGACACTCTCGGGGTAGGCGGTCGCGCTCTCGGCGCATGCGGCAACGCTCGAGGGGGATGCGGCCATCGTACGGGCCTTCATGAAGCGTTTCCATGGCGTCATCTTTAAAAGAAGGGGGATGCAGGAATGGGGGTCGAGATTCGTGGATTCGGGGGTTGCCGGCATTGGAGCAAACGAGCTAGCCAAGCTTAAGGAGGGAGACTTAAATAGACCCAGATATTTTCATCACAAACGGTTCCTAGAAAACAACTGTGTGTGATGTTGTAGATTTTTTAATTTAGTTGTGAAACACGAATTTGGAGTACAGTACTTAAATGTATGAGAAATTTTGTATTACTAATACAACTGTCATGTAAAATTTTGGAAAATTTCAGGGGTCATTTGACCTTTTAAGACATTTATTTGATTTTCTAGCCATTTAACGACCATAATTAATTTTCAACTACATATACATGCAATAGGTAACCATAATGGTTTGAAAACTCATATTTTCTGTACTTGTGTGCAATTTAATTCCATGTGTACTAAATTGGAATTAATTTTCAAACATATTGGTCTAACGGCTACGGCTCAATTAAGCATGGAGTGACATGGCATTTTAATTCCAAAAAATTAAAAAAAAAGATCAGAAAAACATGAAACCTTGGTTGATGTAATGTCATACCACCAAGATGATGTGGACACTTTTTTGGCATGTTTGACGAAAGTTTGGACACACACCCCTCACAAACCGGAGCAACTCACTAGAAGGCTCGTGGTTCCGAGAGGGAACAATGCATGTTTGATAACGAATGGGAGATAGCTTCCTCTTACGGCCTTCAATTTTTTTCTACGTCTAACATGCACTTCTACAACTGAAATGTGAAATTTTTGAAAATTCTAGGGGTCATTTGACCCTTAAAAGACATTTAAGTGATTTTGTAGCCATTTAATGACCGTAATTCAAATTTGAACTACATCTACATGGAATGCCTTAGGAAAACGGTTTGAAAAATCATATCTGTGTACTTGTGTGTGAGTTAATTCCATGTGCAGTAAATTAGAAGGAATTTTCAAACATATTGGTCTCACGACATAGACACAAGCATAAGTTTGCATGGACTGACATGGCATTTTAATTCCAAAAAATAAAAAAAATGATCAGAAAAACATGAAACCTTGTTCGATGTAATGTCATGCCACCAAGATGATGTGATAAATAAATTGGCATGTTTGACGAAAGTTTGGACACACACCCCTCACAAACCGGAGCAACTCACTAGAAGGCTCGTGGTTCTGAGAGGGAACAATGCGTGTTTGATGACGAACAGGAGATAGCTTCCTCTTACGGCCTTCAATTTTTTTTCTACGTCTGACGTGCACTACTACAATTGTAATGTGAAATTTTTGAAAATTCTAGGGGTCATTCGACCTTTTAAAGTCATTTAAGTGATTTTCTAACCTTTTAATAACTGTAATTCAAATTTGAAATACATATACATGCAACGCCTCACCAAAATGGTTTGAAAAATCATATCTATGTACTTGTGTGCAAGTTTGTAACATCCCAAATTTTCAATTTGGAATGTTATACACATAGATCATCATGCATATCATATTTTCTTGCATTTTGCCGATCCTAGAAATTTCACGCAACTCAAGGACCCTCGGAGAGAGTTGGAGATTTCGTCTTTTTCGTATTTGAGTCTTCTCAAATCTCGGAAAAAGGATCATTGGTTTTTGTCGGAGTTTTATTTGCCTTTTATTTGGATAGGGAAAATGCGCGTTTTAAAAATTTGCATTTTAGGCCCGGAGAAAAGTTCATTTTGTTCGACTCATTTTTAGGAGTCGGGGAAAATTTACTTTATTAGATTTGGAGTTCGTTTAGATCTCTTTTTGTTTTTTTCCGAGCGTGGAACCGTTTAAAAAAATTAGAGATCCAGCGACTTGGGCCAAAGGCCCAAGCCACCGAGCCGGCCAGGAGGCCAAGTGCCATCGCTAGCGCCGCCACGCCCAGGCGCCAGGTGCAAAGCGCCAGGGAGCCACCACCGTTTCTATTCCTAGTAGGATTCATCTACGTTCGTTTTTTTTTCTAGATCTCTTTCCTCTTTTCTTTCCTAGTCCTAGTCTAATTCCTTGACCCCTACACCAAGTTTTCTCCCCCTCCCCAATATAAATACTCCCACACACCCCCCTCTAAATCCTCATCAAACCAAAGCCCCAACACCCCAAGCACCACCGCGCCGCACCACCCCATCGCCGCCGCACCTTGCCGCCGCTGTCGCACCACCCGCGCCGCCGCCGCACCTTGCCACGCCGCCGCTGCCCCACGCCCACGCCGCCGGAGTTCCTCGCCGGAGACTTCACCAGAGGTAGCCCCGCGCTACATCTATTCTTTTCATCAGATCGTTTTCTTCTATTCGTTCTGATTCTTCTTCTCCAATTCGTTTTCTAGATCGGATTCGTTTTTTCTTCGCGAAACCGTTCCGGTTTTCTAGATCGGTTTTACGATCGGTTTTCTTCTCCAAAACCCTAGATCGGATTCGTTTTCTTTTCCAATTTAGTTACCCGAGATCATTCACCGGACCGTTCGTCCTACGAATGTGATCACCGGATTATTCTTCTAGGTTAACGAATGTCCGTTCGTTCAACCGTTCTTCTTTTTCTTTCGTTGGATTTATTCCGCGATCGCGATCTCAGATCCGATCTTCTTTCTAGTCTATTTTCTCGCTCGTTTATCGGAATCAGGTGATTCAAGCGCCTGGAGTTTCGTCTCGAAACCGCCGTTCCGTCTAATCAACTTTAACTAAGTTTTGCTATGTTAAAATTTGACCTAGTTTCAACTTGCTAGAACCGAGTTGTTTTCGGTTTCTTTGTTTGGTTCTTTCTTTCTTCTCAACCGGAGTTCTTAAGTTGAACTTTCTGGTTCGATCTTTTGTTCGAGTTTTACCTGTGCATTAGATGAGTACTTATTGTATGCTTGTTGTTTGTCTGCGATAGATTACCCGGATTGCGCCGCTTGTTACTTCGAATCTCTAGGACTCGCGGAACATCAGCAAGGCAAGTAACACTTTGATCATACCTTTTCTACAACCCAATTTTGTTGCATTAGATCAATCCTCAAACATTGCATGATCAGGATCTAATTAAATTGTGGGATGGGAAGTAGATGAGGTGGTACATATTACCTGTTATTATGAAACCTTGGGAGTTACTTCTATGTTTGCTTATTATGCCATGCTATGCTAGTAGACGTGGATTGGGTGAGTGATATCCATGACAGATGTGAGATTGATAATTTTAATGGTTTATCTAAGGTGGCAACTTCAACACACATCTGGGTGGACTCAGGCACCTGATGTCTATCAGGACTTGCCTGTTTTTTTTATGGACCGCCACCCAGGCTCAAAGGGATCATAAGATCTTTCATGCTAAATACTTACGTGTGCAGCCACACGCCATTATGGGCTCTGGCATAGTTGACTAAGTCGTGCGAACTCTTATAGGGTAGACTAGCAGATGTAGGGGTTGTAGGTGGTACGGTCTACTCCGTCGTAAGGTGCTAGCGCTTCTGAAAGACTATGTCTTGGTCATTCGTTTCTCAAACACCAGTAGTGCGAGAAAACCAACGGAGGCGATCGAGTCTTGTGGGGAAAAGTGCGCAAACCTCTTCAGAGTGTAATAAACTAATCATGATTAGCCGTGTCCCCAGTTATGGACAATCTTGAGTATCTAGTACTTGAATATTGTGTGAATCTCAACATGTTACTTCTAATTAATATTGTTGGGTTTTAATTGTTCACTTTTAATTGGGATTGAGGATGCTGTCAACCATTCTCAATGTTTAACAACCACCATGATAGTTAAATAAATTTATTCCTTTGTTGTAGGGAAAAATTGGCTTTACGCAAAACAGTAACCATAGAGCTTTCCACCAGCCAAATATGCATATAGTATAGCTGTTTCATTCCATAACTCTCTATGTGTTACTTTGCCGGCATATTCCATGTGCTGACCCGTTTCGGGCTGCAATGTTAATGTTGCAGACTTTTCAGACGACGGTTAAGGTGCTTTTAGGTCGTGGTTCTATACTCAGTGATGCCGTTGGAGTTGATGGACCCATTTACCTTCCAAGTCTTCCGCTGTTATCATTACTAGATGGCCTTAAGCCATATTTATGTAATAAGTTCTCTTCAGAGACAACGTTGTAATAAGTGTGTGATTGCCACTCTGCTATAAATCCTTCGAAGTACTGTGTGGTGTCAGCATTACTTATCCAGGGATGACACCGGAGCACAGAGATCAGACCGGTTGAGGTTTGGTCGCTACAGAGATGGTATCAGAGCACACGCTGACTGTAGGACACGACCACTAAGTTAAAGCCATAGATCACTATTCTCTCCTCATTTTCTAACTCCTCATCTTTTCTACTCTTTAGGATGAAGGACGTGAAGATTAAGTACGCTCAACCGGATGAAGGCACACCTTTTGGATATCACTTGAAGGAAGTCACCAAGTACCTGAATATTGGATTACCAAGTTTCACGGGAACCTTCAACGCCACTTTACCTGAAGAGGAGCGCTGGAAGATTCAAGCTCACGTTCCGGGAAGGACATTCGTGCAAATCACGAAGCCCATAGATAGTGTTTTCAATGCACCCACTTGGAGTCTAGGAAGGATCATGGCAGCCCATATCACCATAGGACGCATTGGAGAAGTTTATCAAGAAGACCTCAAGGACACTATCTACCAGATTTGCGGACGCCGAGATGAACAATGGGAGTTAGTCATCACCAAGAAGGATAAGTCCATTGCAGCATTCATCCAGGAGTTAAACCAGCACATTCGACGCCACGAGAACCAAATGTGCAATGATATGATGGAGTTTAAGAATGCGAAGACAAGGATCATCGAGCTAGAAGGAGAACTGAAGGCTACACGCAAGGACTACATGGACGAGATCGTAGCTCTAGCAAGACACAACGTCGATATTAAGCAAGAGATTGAAGAACTCAAGAGGAAGTTAGCATCCAAGGAGGAAGACGAGTACGTCGCATGCCCAGATAACTACATCATCATCGACGACACCGATTTGGATCCAAGTGAACCCGACTTTGACGACGAAGCTGGAGCGGACATCATGGAGTCTTCCGTCTGTTCAAATTTTTAGATGACCACCACATATTAGTAGTATTTCCCCCATGTAAACACTATAGTTCGAGCACTTTTGCGATAGCTAGATCGATTGTATGCCCTTGTTTGATTGAATGAAGTGATTTTGTGTGAATTTGCTCATGTGCATTGGGGTAGTGTTTTCTCTTTAGACCTCATTCTATTCTTATTTCTCTTCTTTTCTAAACCCTCAGATGCCTCCGAGACGTGACACTGGATTTCCACCGGAGCTCACTCAATTGATCCAGCAGCAAAATCAATTGATGCAGATGTTAGTTCAGAATCAGCAGAACAACAACAACAACCCACCACCACCACCACCCCCTGTTGACCACTTAGCCCGTTTCCCTAGGCTAAATCCGCAAGTGTTTTCTAGTAGCATCGAGCCGATAGTAGCAGACAATTGGCTCCGCAAGATAGGAAGGGAGTTGACCACTGCAGGATGCACGGATGGTGAGAAAGTGAAGTTTGCCGCACATCAGTTGGAAGGACCCGCGGCAGCATGGTGGGAGAATTTCACTGCCACTTTCCCAGTTGACACTGTCACATGGGATCAGTTTCAGCAAGCTTTCCGCACTGCACATGTTTCGGCAGGAGCTATGGCCATGAAGAAGCGTGAGTTTCGCAACTTACGCCAAGGAGGAAGGACAGTTGGCCAGTATGTTGATGACTTCAGCAAGCTAGCACGTTATGCCCCAGATGACGTTGCTACGGATGCAACCAAGCAGGAGAAGTTTCTGGAACGACTAAATGATGAGTTGAGCATGTAGTTGATGGTAGCAAGTTTCAGAAACTACCAGGAGTTGGTAGATCATGCTATCATGATTGAAGGGAAGCAACAGAAGATTGAGAACCGCAAAAGGAAGTATGGACAGGGGAAGTATAACTCTGGAGCCCAGCAGAAGCCCCGTTTTACCTCTAAATCGGGATTTCAGTTCCAGCATACCCATGGAGGAAGTAGTACGCACAACCACAATGGCCACAAAAATGGTAATGGGAATGGAGGAAGCAACGGCCAGAACCGGACCACCCCATCAACCCCATCCAAGAGAGACCTGAGTCACGTCACCTGTTTCAAGTGTTCCAAGACCGGACATTATGCTAATGAATGTCCTGAAGGCCGGAATGGAAATGGCAATGGAAGCTCAGGGAAGAAGCCGAACCCTTTCAATAGGGGACAGGTGAACCACGTTAGCGTGGAGGAGATTGAAGATCAGCCTGATGCGGTGATCGGTAAGTTTCTGATTAAGTCATTTACCGCACTCGTTCTTTTCGATACTGGTGCATCGCATTCATACATATCAAGGGGATTTGTGGATAAATATAACCTGCCAACCCAAGCCCTTAGGTCACCCATGTTAGTAAGCTCACCAGGAGCGGAGTTTATGGCTAGACAATGGTGTGATCGGTTACCATTAAGGATTGGTAACTATGTTTTTCCCTCAGACCTAATAGTATTGGAAGCTCAAGGATTGGATGTGATATTAGGCATGGATTGGTTATCATAGTATGAAGGGAATATTGAATGCGCTAGTAAGTCAATTTTGCTTACAATGCCAGAAGGAAGAAGGATCAAGTATGTATCCCGGCATGTGCCAAATAGGACACAAGTAAATTGCCTGACAGGAGTCATGCAGGAGGAAGTACCAGTGGTAAAGGATTTTCCTGATGTATTTCCGGAAGAGTTGCCAGGCATGCCACCGGATAGAGACATTGAATTTCTGATTGAGTTGTTGCCGGGTACAGGCCCAATATCAAAGAGACCATACCGAATGCCAGCAAAGGATTTGGTGGAAATTAAGAATCAGATTAAGGTGTTGTTGGAGAAAGGTTACATTCGCCCAAGTTCTTCGCCTTGGGGATCCCCCGTACTTCTAGTGGAGAAGAAGGATGGATCATTAAGGATGGTTGTTGATTATCGTGGATTGAATGAAGTAACCATCTAGAACAAGTACCCACTGCCAATGATAAATGATCTGTTTGATCATTTGCAAGGAGCTAAAGTGTTTTCCAAGATCGATTTGCGATCAGGGTACCACCAGTTGAAGATTTGAGAGCAGGACATACCTAAGACAGCATTCACCACGAGATATGGATTGTATGAGTATACCGTTATGTCATTTGGATTGACTAACGCGCCTGCCTATTTTATGAATATGATCAACAAAGTATTTATGGAGTTTTTGGACAAGTTCGTCGTAGTGTTCATTGATGATATCCTGGTTTATTCGAAGACTGAAGAGGAGCATAAGGAGCATTTGCGTTTGGTTTTGGAGAAACTAAGGGAACATCAGTTATATGCCAAATTTAGCAAATGTGAGTTTTGGTTGAAGGAAGTTGGATTTCTTGGACATGTTATATCCGGAGAAGGGATAGCAGTTGACCCCACAAAGGTTGAGACTGTAACCAAATGGGAAGCACCAACGACAGTTGGAGAGATCCGGAGTTTTCTTGGACTCGCAGGATACTACCGGAGATTCATTGAGAACTTTTCAAAGATTGCAAAGCCTATGACGGAGTTGTTGAAGAAGGATACCATGTTCAATTGGACTGAAGAGTGTGAGGCTAGTTTCCAGGAGTTGAAGAAACGTTTGGTTACCTCACCGGTATTGATTTTGCCAGATCAGACCAAGGATTATGAGGTGTATTGCGACGCTTCACGTCGAGGACTTGGAGCAGTGCTTATGCAAGAAGGTAGAGTTGTTTCGTATGCTTCACGACAACTGAAACCTCATGAGTTAAATTATGCTACGCATGATTTGGAGTTAGCAGCCGTAGTGCATGCATTCAAGACATGGAGACATTTCCTCATTGGAAATCATTGTGAGGTGTACACGGATCACAAGAGTTTGAAGTACATTTTCACGCAGAAGGAGTTGAATCTCAGACAAAAGAGATGGTTGGAGCTCATCAAGGATTACGATATGAGATTGCATTATCATCCCGGAAAAGCTAATGTAGTAGCTGACGCATTGAGCCGCAAGAGCCATGTCAATACGTTAATGACGGGAAGTATACCAAAGGAGTTAGCAGAAAACCTTCGTGAGCTATGTTTGGAAATAGTTCCGAGAGGCTACGTAGCAGCATTGGAGATTCAGTCAACCTTGATGGATAAAATCAGAGAAGCTCAAAAATCTGACAAGGAGATTGCTGCTATAAAGGAGAAACTAAGCAAAGGAAAAGCAAAGGGATTTCGTGAGGATGAGCACGATACCCTATGGTTTGAGGACCGGGTTTATGTGCCAAATGACCCGGAGATCAGGAAGTTGATTTTGCAAGAGGCACATGATTCACCATATTCGATTCACCCAGGAAATACCAAGATGTATTTGTGTTTGAAGGAAACATTCTGGTGGACCGGAATGAAGAAGGATATTGCAGCACATGTCCCATGACAACGAAGTTGGAGACCGTCAGTTCTTTGGACCAGATTTGATTAAGGAGTCTGAACGGAAGGTTAAGTTGATTCGCGATAGGCTCAAGATAGCCCAGTCCAGGCAGAAGAGCTACGCAGATTCTAAACGCAAGGAGATAGTTTACGAAACCGGAGACAGGGTGTATCTCCGAGTATCCCCACTTCGAGGAGTTAAGCGCTTTGGAGTTAAGGGAAAATTAGCACCGCGATTCGTTGGACCATATAAGATCTTGCAACGTATGGGAGAAGTCGCTTATAAGTTGGAATTACCAGAGGGACTGTCAGGAGTTCACGACGTATTCCATGTTTCTCAGCTGAAGAAATGTCACGCCGAGATGGCGGAGGTACCGCTAAGAGATACAGTGCCGCTTGAAGCAATTCAGTTGAAGGACGACTTAACGTATGAAGAGAAACCAATAAAGATTCTCGAGTATGCCAGCAGAGTTACCCGCAGCAAGGTTATCAAGTTTTGCAAAGTACAGTGGAACCACCACTCAGAGGATGAAGCCACATGGGAGAGAGAAGAAGATTTGCTCAAGGACCACCCTCACCTATTTTCTAGCCAACCCGAATCTCGAGGGCGAGATTCATCTTAAGGGGGGTAGGTTTGTAACATCCCAAATTTTCAATTTGGAATGTTATACACATAGATCATCATGCATATCATATTTTCTTGCATTTTGCCGATCCTAGAAATTTCACGCAACTCAAGGACCCTCGGAGAGAGTTGGAGATTTCGTCTTTTTCGTATTTGAGTCTTCTGAAATCTTGGAAAAAGGATCATTGGTTTTTGTCGGAGTTTTATTTGCCTTTTATTTGGATAGGGAAAATGCGCGTTTTAAAAATTTGCATTTTAGGCCCGGAGAAAAGTTCATTTTGTTCGAATCATTTTTAGGAGTCGGGGAAAATTTACTTTATTAGATTTGGAGTTCGTTTAGATCATTTTTTGTTTTTTTTTCCGAGCGCGGAACCGTTTTAAAAAAAAATTAGAGATCCAGCGACTTGGGCCAAAGGCCCAAGCCACCGAGCCAGCCAGGAGGCCAAGTGCCATCGCTAGCGCCGCCACGCCCAGGCGCTAGGCACAAAGCGCCAGGGAGCCACCACCGTTTCTATTCCTAGTAGGATTCATCTACGTTGGTTTTTTTTGTAGATCTCTTTCCTCTTTTCTTTCCTAGTCCTAGTCTAATTCCTTGACCCATACACCAAGTTTTCTTCCCCTCCCCAATATAAATACTCCCACACCCCCCCTCTAAATCCTCATCAAACCAAAGCCCCAACACCCCAAGCACCACCGAGCCGCACCACCCCATCGCCGCCGCACCTTGCCGCCGCCGCCACACCACCCGCGCCGCCGCCGCACCTTGCCACGCCGCCGCCGCCACACGCCCACGCCGCCGGAGTTCCTCGCCGGAGACTTCACCGGAGGTAGCCCCGCGCTACATCTATTCTTTTCATCGGATCGTTTTCTTCTATTCGTTCCGATTCTTCTTCTCCGATTCATTTTCTAGATTGGATTCGTTTTTTCTTCACGAAACCGTTCCGGTCTTCTAGATCGGTTTTACGATCGGTTTTCTTCTCCAAAACCCTCGATCGGATTCGTTTTCTTTTCCGATTTAGTTGCCCGAGATCATTCACCGGACCGTTCGTCCTAACGAACATGATCACCGGATTATTCTTCTAGGCTAACGAACGTCCGTTCGTTCAACCGTTCTTCTTTTTCTTTCGTTGGATTTATTCCGCGATCGCGATCTCAGATCCGATCTTCTTTCTAGTCTATTTTCTCGCTCGTTTATCGGAATCAGGTGATTCAAGCGCCTGGAGTTTCGTCTCGAAACCGCCGTTCCGTCTAATCATCTTTAACTAAGTTTTGCTATGGTAAAATTTAACCTAGTTTCAACTTGCTAGAACCGAGTTGTTTTCCGCCGTTTGTTTTCGGTTTCTTTGTTCGGTTCTTTATTTCTTCTCAACCGGAGTTCTTAAGTTAAACTTTCTAGTTCGATCTTTTGTTCGAGTTTTACCTGTGCATTAGATGAGTACTTATTGTATGCTTGTTGTTTGTCTGCGATAGATTACCCGGATTGCGCCGCTTGTTACTTCGAATCTCTAGGACTCGCGGAACATCAGCAAGGCAAGTAACACTTTGATCATACCTTTTCTACAACCCAGTTTTATTGCATTAGATCAATCCTCAAACATTGCATGATCAGGATCTAATTAAATTGTGGGATGGGAAGTAGATGAGGTAGTACCTATTACCTGTTATTATGAAACCTTGGGAGTTACTTCTACGTTTGCTTATTATGCCATGCTATGCTAGTAGACGTGGATTGGGTGAGTGATATCCATGATAGATGTGAGATTGATAATTTTAATGGTTTATCTAAGGTGGCAACTTAAACACACATCTGGGTGGATTGAGGCACCTGATGTTTATCAGGACTTGCCTATTTTTTATGGACCGCCACCCAGGCTCAAAGGGATCATAAGATCTTTCATGCTAAATACTTACGTGTGCAGCCACAAGCCATTATGGGCTCTAGCATAGTTGACTAAGTCGTGCGAACTCTTATAGGGGTAGACTAGCAGATGTAGGGGTTGTAGGTGGTACGGTCTACTCCGTCGTAAGGTGCTAGCTCTTCTGAAAGACTATGTCTCAGTCATCCGTTTCTCAAACACCAGTAGTGCGAGAAAACCAACGGAGGCGATCGAGTCTTATGGAGAAAAGTGCGCAAACCTCTGCAGAGTGTAATAAACTAATCATGATTAGCCGTGTCCCCGGTTATGGACAATCTTGAGTATCTTGTACTTGAATATCGTGTGAATCTC
The DNA here is from genome assembly GCA_034509565.1 of Triticum monococcum. Lineage (NCBI taxonomy): Eukaryota > Viridiplantae > Streptophyta > Magnoliopsida > Poales > Poaceae > Triticum > Triticum monococcum. The sequence continues at coordinate 379,705,028 of CM067844.1, read as the reverse complement.
AACATGTTACTTCTAATTAATATTGTTGGGTTTTAATTGTTCACTTTTAATTGGGATTGAGGATGCTGTCAACCATTCTCAATGTTTAACAACCACCATGATAGTTAGATAAATTTATTCCTTTGTAGTAGGGAAAAATTGGCTTTACGCAAAACAGTAACCATAGAGCTTTCCACCAGCCAAATATGCATATAGTATAGCTGTTTCATTCCATTACTCTCTATGTGTTACTTTGCCAGCATATTCCATGCGCTGACCCGTTTCGGGCTGCAACGTTAATGTTGCAGACTTTTCAGACGACGATTAAGGTGCTTTTAGGTCGTGGTTCTATACTCGGTGATGCCGTTGGAGTTGATGGACCCATTTACCTTCCAAGTCTTCTGCTGTTATCATTACTAGATGGCCTTAAGCCATATTTATGTAATAAGTTCTCTTCGGAGACAACATTGTAATAAGTGTGTGATTGCCACTCTGCTATAAATCCTTCGAAGTACTGTGTGGTGTTAGCATTACTGATCCAGGGATGACACCGGAGCACAGAGATCAGACCGGCTGAGGTTTGGTCGCTACAAAGTTAATTCCATGTGCAGTAAATTAGAAGGAATTTTCAAACATATTGGTCTCACGACATGGACACATGCATACGTATGCATGGAGTGACATGGCATTTTAATTCCAAAAAATAAAAAAATGATCAAAAAAACATGAAACCTTGGTTGATGTAATGTCATGCCACCAACATGATGTGGTAAAGAAATTGGCATGTTTGACGAAAGTTTGGACACACACCCCTCACAAACCGGAGCAACTCACTAGAAGGCTTGTGGTTCCGAGAGGGAAGAATGCATGTTTGATGACGAACTGGAGATAGCTTCCTCTTACGGCCTTCAATATTTTTTCGACGTCTGACGACCACTACTACACTTGTAATGTGAAATTTTTGAAAATTCTAGGGGTCATTTGACCTTTTAAAGACATTTAAGTGATTTTCTAGCCATTTAATGACCGTAATTCAAATTTGAACTACATCTGCATGCAATGCCTAACCAAAATGGTTTGAAAAATCATATCTATGTACTTGTGTGCAAGTTATCTCCATGTGTAGTAAATTAGAAAGAATTTTCAAACATATTGGTCTCATGACATGGAGACATGCAAATGTATGCATGGAGTCATTTCAATTCCAAAAAATAAAAAATTATCATAAAAACTTGAAACCTTGGTTTATGTAATGTCATGCCACCAACATGATATGGTAAAGAAATTGGCATGTTTGACGAAAGTTTGGACACACACCCCTCACAAACTGGAGCAACTCACTAGAAGGCTTGTGGTTCTGAGAGGGAACAATGCATGTTTGATGACGAACGGGTGATAGCTTGTTCTTACGGTCTTCAATTTTTTTCTATGTCTAACATGCACTACTACAACTGTAATGTGAAACTTTTGAAAATTCTAGGGGTCATTTGACCTTTAATGACCGTAATTCAAATTTGAACTACATCTACATGTAACGCCTAACCAAAACGGTTTGACAAATCATATCTATGTACTTGTGTGCAAGTTAACTCCATGTGTAGTAAATTAGAAGGAATTTTCAAACATATTGGTCTCACAACATGAACACATGCATATGTATGCATGGAGTGACATGGGATTTTAATTCCAAAAAATAAAAAAATGATCAGAAAAACATGAAACCTTTGTTGATGTAATGTCATGCCACCAACATGATGTGGTAAAGAAATTGGCATGTTTGACGAAAGTTTGGACACACACCCCTCACAAACCGGGAGCAACTCACTAGAAGGCTTGTAGTTCCGATAGGGAACACTGCATGTTTGATGACGAACGGGAGATAGCTTCCTCTTACGGCCTTCAATTTTTTTTCTACATCTAACGTGCACTACTACAACTGTAATGTGAATTTTTCGAAAATTCTAGGGGTCATTTGACCTTTTAAAGACATTTAAGTGATTTTCTAGCCATTTAATGACCGCAATTCAAATTTGAACTACATCTACATGCAACGCCTAACCAAAACGGTTCGAAAAATCATATCTATCTACTTGTGTGCAAGTTAACCCCATGTGCAGTAAATTAGAAGGAATTTTCAAACATATTGGTCTCACGACATGGACATATGCATACGTATGGATGGAGTGACATGGCATCTTAATTCCAAAAAATTAAAAAAATGATCAAAAAAACAAGAAACCTTGGATGATTTAATGTCATGCCACCAAGATGATGTGGTAAAAAATTGGCCTTTTTGAAGAAAGTTTGGACACACACCCCTCACAAACCGGAGCAACTCACTAGAAGTTCGTGGTTCCGAGAGGGAACAATGCATGTTTGATGACGAATGGGAGATAGCTTCCTCTTACGACCATCAATTTTTTCCACATCTAACGTGCACTAATACAATTGTCATGTGAAATTTTGGACAATTTCAGGGTCATTTGACCATTTAAAGACATTTAAGTGATTTTCTAGCCATTTAATGATCGTAATTCAAATTGGAACTACATCTACATGCAACACCTAACCATAACGGTTTGAAAAATCATATTTTTGTGTACTTGTGTGCGAGTTAATTCCATGTGCAGCAAATTAGAAGGAATTTTCAAACATATTGGTCACAAGGCATGGGAACACATGCATGGAGTGCCATGGCATTTTATTTGCAAAAAATAAAAAATGATCCGGAAAACATGAAACCTTGCTTGATTTAATTTCATGCCACCAAGATGATGTGGTAAAAAAATTGGCATGTTTGATAAAAGTTTGGACGCACACCCCTCAGAAACTGGAGCAACTCACTAGAAGGTTCGTGGTTCCGAGAGGGAACAATGCATGTTTGATGATGAACGGGAGATAGCTTCCTCTTACGGCCTTCAAACTTTTTTCTGCGTTTAACGTGCACTAATACAACTGTCATGTGAAAATTTGGAAAATTTCAGCGATCATTTGACCTTTTAAAGACATTTAAGTGATTTTCTAACCATTTAATGACCGTAATTCAAATTTGAACTATGTCTACATGCAATGCCTGACCATAATGGTTGGAAAAATCATCTTTTTGTGTACTTGTGTGTGAGTTAAAAAAATCATCTGACAATGTAAATATCTTGTGTTCAAAAAATAAAATGTAAAGATCCAGCAAGACAACCGCCCCCACACAATTGGCACTCTATGTCGCAGCTAGAGGTTTTGTAGGTGAGTGGCGGGGATCATTAATCAGACACAGTTCTACATTGGAAATCGTCAGCTATTATGCTCACACCCAGATTTTGGCTATTATGTTCACACACGGATTTTGCTGCGGGAATCATGTGTAATTCAAACTACAGTACTTGTAAATTCCGGCGACCAGCGTGTGTATTGTCCCCGTCGATCTAGATTCCGGCCGCCAATAAATACTACCTTGCTCACGTCGTCCGGCCTGCATTCTCATCTACATCCTCCCCTCTCTCGCCCTCTCTCTCTCTCTCTCTCTCTCTCAAATCTCTGCCATGGCGCCACTGGTCTGCCCACGCGCCGACAAAGAGTTGCCGCCCCCCCCCCCCCGAGGACGCTCAATCAATTAGCAGTGACGAGGACCCCTAGGCGCCGCCTGACGAGGTTCCACCGGACCCCCCAACTTTGGATTGGTTTTGGGGCCAGTACAATCTTTGTCTGTGGAAGTCGTTGCCGCCGGCTGAGAAAGCTAGGCAAGTGGCGTTCAAGAAGGAGATGCGGTGGAGGAAGCCAGGTACCAGGCGGCCTGTGAAGCCTGTGATGCTGCCAGGAAAAAGGAGGCAACAGAGCTTTGGGGGCAGGCACGTAGTCTTGCGGAGGAGGTGCACGAAGACGGGTACTTCGCGAGGAAGGTCATAGGCGCTGGGTGCCTCGTCGCTGCATGGAGGTGGGCCGATAAGCTCCAGCGTGCCAGCGATGAGAAGCTCCGGTGGGCGCCCAACAAAATGGCAAGATCAGTCGCGCACGTCCGCCAGCAAGAGGCAGATCGGTATGTCAAGCACTGCGAGGCGGAGGAGGCGAGGTTTTCCCTTGAAGAGGAAAGGGTGATGCAGCAAAGTAGCGTAAGTATTTCCCACAGTTTTTGAGAACCACAATATCAATCTAGTAGGAGACTACATGCAAGTCCCTTGTACCTGCACAAACAAATAAGAACCTTGCAACCAATGTGATAAAGGGGTTGTCAATCCCTTCACGGCCACTTTCAAAAGTGAGATCTGATAAAGACAATAAGATAAATATTTTTTATTTTTGTCGTATAGATTGGAAAATAAAGATTGCAAAATAAAAGGAGGTATAAATAGGAAGTAGATAGGAAAATAATATGATGGAAGATAGACCTGGGGGCCATAGGTTTCACTAATGGCTTCTCTCAAGATAGCAAATTCTACGGTGAGTGAACAAATTACTGTCGAACAAATGATAGAAAGCGCATAGTTATGAGAATATCTAGGCATGATCATGTATATAGGCATGACGTCCGCGACAAGCAGACCGAAACGATTCTGCAGCTACTACTATTACTCCACACATCGACCGCTATCCAGCATGCATATAGACTATTAAGTTCATAAGAACAGAGTAACACATTAGGCAAGATGACATGATGTAGAGGGATAAACTCAAGCAATATGATATAAACCCATCTTTTTATCCTTGATGGAAACAATACAATACATGCCTTTCTACCCCTGCTGTCACTGGGAAAGGACACCGCAAGATTGAACACAAAGCTAAGCACTTCTCCCATTGCAAGAAAGATCAATCTAGTAGGCCAAACCAAACTGATAATTCGAAGAGACTTGCAAAGATATTAAATCATGCATAAAAGAATTCGGAGAAGAATCAAATATTGTTCATAGATAATCTTGATCATAAACCCACAATTCATCGGATCTCGACAAACACACCGCAAAAAGAATTACATTGAATAGATCTCCAAGAGAATCGAGGAGAACTTTGTATTGACATCCAAAGAGAGAGAAGAAGTCGTCTAGCTAATAACTATGGACCCAAAGGTCTATGGTAAACTACTCACACATCATCGGAGAGGCTATGGTGTCGATGTACAAGCCCTTCGTGATCGATTCCCCTCCGGAGGAGCGCCAGAAAAGGCCCCAAGATCGGATCTCAAGGGTAAAGAAGGTTGCGGTGGTGGAAATAGGGTTTCGTGGTGCTCTATGATGTTTTTGGGGTATATGAGTATATATAGGCAAAAGAAGTAGGTCGGTGGAGCCACGAGGGGCCCACGAGGGTGGGGGCGCGCCCTCCTACCTCGTGGCTGCCTCGTTGCTTCCTTGACGTCCACTCCAAGTCTCCTGGATTGCGTTTGTTCCAAAAATAACTTTTCTGAAGGTTTCATTATGTTTGGATTCTGTTTGGTATTCCTTTTCTGCGAAACACAGAAATAGGCGGAAAAAACAACAATTTGCAGTGGGCCTTTGGTCAGTAGGTTTGTCCCAAAAATAATATAAAAGTGCATAACAAAGCCCATTAAACATCCAAAACATATAATATAATAGCATGGAACAATCAAACGCTGGAGACGTGTCAGCGGAGGACGAAGCCAGGTATCAGGCGGCCTATGAAGCCCGTGATGCCGCCAGCGGAGCTTTTGGGGCGTGCGCGTCTTTGTGCTGAGGAGGTGTATGAAGACGGTACTTCGCGAGGAAGGTCATAGGCGCTGGGCGCCACATCACTGCATGGAGGTGGGCCGATAAGCTCTAGCGTGCCACCGACGAGGAGGTCCGGTGGGCGCCCAACAAAATGGCAAGATCGACCGCGCATGTCCGCCAGCAAGAGGCAGATCGGTACGTCAAGCTTTGCGAGGCAGAGGAGGCGAAGTACTGCCTCCGCACTGGGAAGACGTCATGCACCAGGGACCTGCTAGCGAGGGGCTGACGAAAAACTGGCCCTAGGAGGGATTATTAGTTTTAGTATTGTTCGTTTTCAATTTTATGCATTGTACCTAGTAGTTAAGTATCATCACATATATGTGATGATATTATATATATATATATATATTCTATGATCAACTAATGAAGAATTAATATATATATATATATATATTATGAATTCCATTTTCTATCTGTTTTTGTATACTAATTTGAATCTATTTGTTATCATCCACATATACAGAATGGAAAGCGTATATACACACATTGAAACAGAACATACAAGAATGGAAAACAGAGTACACACATTGAAACAGAGCGATAAACAAAGCAATACTATGATTGCCGTGAATACATAGCTATCCACGTCGAAACGACTTTTCAAAATAAAACATGTCCATGAGACCATGACCAGCAACCCTTGCCTATGATAGCTCTAGGCTCTGCCTGAACTTGTGCAGGCATTTGTCCAAGCGATCGACACGCTCGCGGTACATCTGGAGCGCGATCTCGAGCTCCAAGTTGGCTATTTCATCGGAGATCACCAGCTCGAGGATGCGACGGCCATTTTCCTCTACCGCGCCCAGGTGGACACCTGGGCCAAGGAGGCAGTCGAGCCTACGGACCCGCGCGTTGGCATCCAGCGGGCCGTGGACAAGGCGAATGGCGGCACCCATGCAAACGGCGCAGCGGGCGTCCAGTGCAAGTACGGCGCTGGGGGCCTCTACCCACTCCTGGCGAGGAATAGGGGTACTGACTGGACGTGTACCTAGCTGCGACGCAGTGTCGATAGCAGGCAAGCGCCGAAGGATCTGCTCTTGCTATGCGGCGTGCCGCGCCTCTCGCTCTGTGGCGCTCCAACGGTCTCGTCATGCGGCGAGCCGCATCCTATCGGCGCGGACTCGCCTAGCTTTCTCTACGGCATGCCATCGATCATGTTGTGCGGCGAGCTGCAGCCTGTCGGCGCTGACATGCCTATCATGATCCGCGGCGCTCAAGCGCTATGCACCAAAGGTCTGCTCAACCCGGGCGATGACACGAATCACAGCGTCGTCCATCACATTGCCGGGGAGCGCCTCGGCCTCGATGGGCCGTGGCGCCTGCTCATTTTTCTCGTTGACGAGGTTGCTGGCAGAGGCAGCACTTTGGTGGGTTGGCATGCTCAGAAAAGCTGGATATGCTACAGGCTGCGCTTGTCGCCGCCGTGCGTCATGCGCCGCCTATGCGCTATATCGCTGCGTGGCAGGAAACAGGCGAGGAATGGCGAGAAACGGTGATGATCAGATGAATACAGACCACACTAGGGAACCGTTTCTCTTACTATCGATATTCGCACACATTTCTGATTACACACATGTTTGCCACGTATCACACACATCTTTCTATATTGAGCCATTTCTGTTCTCTTGTCTCAACGCAAATAGTTCATCCAAGTGAATTGCATGCCATATACCGCACACACCATCATCTGGCTGCCCGTTTCTTTTGTGTTGCCTAATCACAAACAGTTCATCCGAGTGAACCGTATGATGTATATCGCACACACCTTCATCTGGCTGCCCATATCTTTTGTGCTGCCTAATCACAAATAGTTCATCCGAGTGAACCGTATGTTGTATATCGCACACACCTTCATCTAGCTGCCCGTTTCTTTTGTTCCTCCTCATCGCAAACACTTCATTGAGCTGAACCGTATGCCTTATATCGCACACACAACTAAAATCTAAACGGTGTTTGGTGCATCCTCCATTGCAAACGTTTTGCACTTTTTTTGATGGGTTTTTTACACCACCGTTTGCGATTATGGTAGCGCAGACAGTTTCGTCAAAGGGTCTCGGATCGTAGTGTCGCGTTAGCAGCAACCTACAGTAGTGTATGCTAATTTACCAGGCACCACACCATGAAAAACAGTGTTAGAAGGCTTAAGATCCTTGTGAGTTAAACTCATACCACGAAAAGTTTCATAGTAAAGGATATTGATGTTGTTGCCTCCGTCCATGAGCACCTTAGTGAACCTGTATGCTCCAACTTGGGGTGCGACCACCAAAGCCAACTGACCCGGATTGTCAACCCGGGGCGGGTGATCCTCACGGCTCCAAAGAATAGGATGTTCAGACCATCTCAAGAAACGGGGAACTGCTGGCTCAACTAAGTTCACCGCCATTTTATGAAGCTTTTGATATCGCTTACATAAACTAGTAGTGAACACATGATACTGTCCACTATTCAACTACTTCGGATTACTCTGAAAACCAAATTTCTGCTGTTGATTTCCTTGACCAGACTGCTTATTGAAACCACCCTGATTGCCTTGGCCTTGGAAGCCAAGTTTGAACCGCCACCACCAAAACCAGGCCTGTGAGAGCCGGACCCTGAACCACCATTCGGGCCATGATTATTCTGGAAAAAATTGGAATTTCTATACTCCCTCATGATGAAGCAATCCTTCCATAGATGATTGGCCGGCTTTTCATGCGTACCATGCTTTGGGCAAGGTTGGTTCATCATAGCTTCAAGGTTGAACTTTGGCCCACCAAACCAGGCCATCTTTCCTTTGTGACGCTGATTATTATTCTATGTGTTGTTGTTGGCCAGAAAGTCTAAACTGTTCTCCGACTTACGCTTGCCATTGCCACTATGACTCGTCGTGTGATGCTGCCATCCCTTCACCCTGCCACTCTTCTTTCCCTTACCCGTCTTTTATTCATCAGAGTCGGGGTCCTTAGTACTATCAGAATCGGCATATTTGACGAGATCCGACATGAGCTCCCCCATGTCATTGCAGTGGCGCTTAAGCCGCCCCAATTTTTTCTTAAGGGGGGGGAACGGAAAATTATTCTCCAACATCAGGACTGCTGAACCGGCGTTGATGCAATCTGATGAGAGTATGACAGCTGAGATCCGGCGTACCGAATTGGTTATTGACTCGCCTTCACCTTGACGCAGGAATCCAAATCGAAGATCGACAGAGGCTGCTTGCATGTGTCTTTAAAATTTTGGATGAAACGGGCGTTCAACTCTGCCCGTGACCTTATGGAGTTAGCGGGCAATCCTTTCAGCGAAGTACGAGCCGGCCCATTCAACATCATGGTGAAATACTTAGCACCTGCAGCATCACTAACATCCAACATCTCCATGGCCATCTCATAAGTCTCAATCCTAGCTTCTAGGGGCTGATTTGCTGTGTAATTAGGTACCTTACGTGACCCTTGAAATCCTTAGGCAAATGCTCATTACGTAGAGCCGGTGCTAAACACGGCACACACAAGGTTCTGGAGGTTACCCCAGCCTCCACAGATGTTGATGGGTAAACCGGGGGTTACTGTTGAGCCGCTAGCTGAGTCGCCAGCTCTGCCTCCCAACGTGCCCTGACCTGATCCATCAAAGTCTGAGCATCAACACCACCGTGCGCCGGGTCATCCCCACGAGGCTGGTTACGATGCTATTCACTGCTTGAAACTACGGGCGACTCAATATGCTTGCTATAACTCCAGCTTGGGCGAGGGGTTGAATGAATCCGTTCATGGCTATCGCCTGTTGAGCCACAGCCATCTGAAGAAGTTCTCTGGCCCTCAGCATCTCTATCGTACGTGGAGACTCACCTTCAACTGGACGAGCCACCAATCGTGACGCCGCATCGATCATATTATTCATAGGGTTAGAATAATGACCCAGCAGTGTCGGCAAGTTGTCGGTGCAACAAACCCCGGTTATGTTCCCCAACTGTGCATAGGCACAAGATCAAGATTGGAGCACCAGCTTAAGTCAGAGATTGAAGAACCAAGAGACTTGAAGAACCAACATGCAGTCCAGCAAAATCGAGATCGAGCCAAAGGAACTAGATATCGGTAAGAGAAGGTCCTCCCTCGCCGGGCAGGCGAGCCCGGCAAGGGGCCAGCCCACAACTAGAAGCAAGCAACCAAGACTCCCCGGTAGCGCCTGCCGGGCTTGCGGTGCCTGAACCACCACACCAACCGCGTGAGTATGACCCACATTGTCAATCAGTGCGGTGTCAAGCCACAAGGCGATTAAGTGGCAGCATTTGCGACATGGCAGCCAGCTCCTATAGAAGAAACCTACAGGTGACACCCGTCCAGCGACGCATCAAGAGAATAGGTGCAGAGCTGGCGAGATAAGCCCGGCAGGCCTTGCCGGGCAGCTAGTGATGTGACACTGAGCAGTGCATTTAATGCGCCTTGCCAGCCCGCAGAGTTAGGTATGATAGCACTATTTGCTATCATATTAGTGGGTCATGACTGTTTGGCCACTATGGTGACCCCTTAATCTATAAAAGGAGGCCCATCGCAATCGTAGGAGGAGGTTAGAGGGTTGTGAACTTGACAAACCCAAGCCACCATAAGCTTGTGGTCACCGTAGCCCTGAGGTAGGTCATGCCGGGCAAGTGTACCATGCTCCACGACATTCATTTCCACCATCAATCCACCAAAGCAGGAGTAGGGTATTACGCCTCGTGGCGGCCCGAACCTGGGTAAATTTCTTGTGTGCTCTCTGTCGTGCTGTCGCGCGCTGGTCTACTCTTTGTGCAAGGCGACATCCCCTACTGAACCAGCAAGGGGCTGCCCGTTCCCATAGGTGGCCGTGGATATCCCGCGACATCTTTGGCACGCCAAGTAGGGGGCGCACTTGTGCGAACCTAAAAGCACGTGCAGCATGTCATCTTCATTGCCATCTTCATCTTCGATGACGCCATCGACCATGGAGCCGAAGAAAAAGAAGTCCGGCCCTTCGGCCCAGCCATCTACCGCGAAGGCTCTGTCGCACGTGGCCTCAGATGTCGCGTGGGATGCATGGAGAAGTGAGGACGTGAGCGTTGCTGGGGGCATGGCAGGAGCAGGTGGCACCGTTGCCACTCCCCCTGCGGTAGACACGGGGGCTGAAGGCGTCGGAGGAGAACAACTTCAGCAGCATTTCGACGGTGAAGGTCTGCATGGTGTGGACGGGAGCGTTACTTCGCTTACATCCCCTCCTCCCACCAGCGAGCACAGCGACATCAATGGCGCTTGGTCCGAGATGAGCCACCGTCCTCCGGCCATCCCTGCCACGACGGCGGTCATGACGTGTGTGTCTCCTCCCGGGCAAGCCGACCGAACAACTGCACCCGACGAAGCCACGGACGCTCGAGCGCCATCACCACACGACCCCGCTGCGTAGGTGGCCGCCCCACCGCAGCGCGGGCGCGCCACTGCCGCCGCCGCTGCGGTCACCTTCAGGAACCAGGGGACGGTGAAGTTGAGGTCATCAACTTCCATGCCAAGCATAACCACAGAGGTTATGGTGCGAGCCCAGCTGCTACTAAGGTTTGCGCCAGCAGCTGAGAAAACGAATGAATGGCGTGCCACCATCTAGAGTCTGCTCGGTTTCGCTGAGGCTGGGGGCTTGCGGCGCGCTGGCCCGCCATGACCTCCCCATGGGACGATGACTACTCGTACTACTGGTCGAGCGTAGGGGGGTGTTCCTACCGTGTAGTCCCCACCACGGCAGCAGGAGTGGTTGCACCAATATCAAGATCCCAACGATGTCTTGATGGCCTATTCCGACCCTCGAGCACGTTCGGGCCAACGGCGGACCCCGGAAGATAGGCGGCGGGGAGACGCGGGCATCATCGTGGGGCGGCCTCTCGATGAACCCCTCCAGACCAACGGGTGCGGCTGCCTCGACGTCGATGAGCCTACATTCAGTGTTGGCGGGTGCCTACCTTTCGAGGTTGGCTGCCCTGCCTTTACGTGTGAGCTGTGGCAAGTCCATTGCTCATCCGTCCGCACGTTCAAGCCGGAGATACTCGAGAAGTATGACCAGAGACTGAACCCGGCAGAGTTCCTGAGCATCTACACCATCGTTGTTCAGGCTACCAGCGGAAGAGATGAGAAGGTGTTCGCCAATTACTTCTCGTTGGCTCTAAAGTCCAACGTGAGATCTTGGCTCATGCACCTGCTGGAGAACTCCATTTCATCATGGGCAGACCCATGCCACGTGTTCATCGGTGCCTTCACCGGTGGCCACCAGGAGCCCGGCAGGCCCCACGACCTACAACTTCTCTAGCAGAAAGAAGGAGAAACTCTACGTAAGTATTTACAAAGATTCAGTAAAATCCATAGGAATATTCCGAATATCCATCCTTTAGCTGTTATACGAGCCTTCCAGTCCAATGTGCGCAACCGTCACATTCGTTCTAAGATGAATGTGCGGTGACCCAAGACTGTGAAGGAGCTGTATATAGTAGTGGATAAGTGTGCTCGGATGGAGGAAGGAAGGAAGTTGCCCGGAGAGGAGGATTGCATGAATGTTGATTCAGAGGAAGAAGATGAATCAACCAGTCAAAGAAAGGGCAAGAAGCGCAACAAGAAGCCAAGAGATAAGACAGTGATGACTGTGGAAGGTTTTGGCAGGCCTAGTACTGGCAAGAAGGCCAAGGCTGAGGCCCCCGGCAAGGAAGTTGCTGCGTGCACTACCCGCCGAGAAGCCACCGCTGAAGAGAAAGCCGGGAAAGGTGAAGGGTTGTACTGCAAAATCCACCGGACCAAAGGGTACGACTTCCAAGATTGTTATCAAGTTGAGCAGCTTGTCAAGAGACAGAGAGGAGAGTATGATAAGCATGATAAGGAGAAAGGTCAGAAAGCTGCTAGCGGAAAGGGCTAAGGCGGTGAAGCAAACCACCCCGGCAAACCCTTTCGGAACAAAGGAAAACCCGCAAGGGGATAAGAGAAGGAAACCTGGGGTGATTTGAGTGATGGAGCGAATGAAGAGGAAACTAGTGAGAAGGAATTTCAGAGGGCCACTGATGCCTTATGCATTGATGGGGGTGCGTCCTTGCACTCCTCCCATCGCCAGCTCAAGCGATGGGCACGAGAGGTCAATGTTGTGGAGCCAGTGCCAGAGGCCCAGAAGGTGCTCAAATGGTCCTGCATGCCCATCATCTTTGATGAGAAGGGCCACCCTTGCCGCACCATCGTGTTAGGGTGTTTGCCGTTGTTGGTTTCCATAAGAATTCGCAACCTCAAGGCCACAAAGATGTTAGTGGATGGTGGGGCCTGGTTGAATCTGATTTCCCCAGCAGTTATTAACAAGCTTCAGATAGGAGAAGAAGAGCTGGAGGTTACCGGCACATTTCAAGGATTCAGTCCCGGCAGGAGCCGTCCCAAGGGAAAAATTACGTTGACGGTGACATTTGGGGGAGAGCTGAACTATAGGACCGAGAAGATTGTGTTTGATGTGGTTGAGCTCCCCCTACCGTATAATGGGATTCTGGGATGACCGGCCTTGGCCAAGTTCATGGAAGCATTCCATTATGCTGACAACACCTTGAAGATGCATGGGCCGTTGGGAGTCATCACCATCCCATCAGAGGTTGCGGCGGCAATGGTCCCCGCCAAGAAAGCAAAGGAAATAAGAGGGATTGTAGGACCTCCGGCAAGGAGTTCGGGAAGCGTTCCCCCTCCGAGTGCACGTGTGACACACTTGATTTGACCGTACACTAATCATACATGCAAATGTGTACGATCAAGATCAAGGACTCACGGGAAGATATCATAACACAACTCTAGATACAAATTAAAATAATACAAGCTTTATATTACAAGCCAGGGGCCTCGATGGCTCGAATACATAAGCTTGAAAATACAAGGGTCAGCGGAAGCAACAATATCTGAGTACAGACATAAGTTAGACAAGTTTGCCTTAAGAAGGCTAGCACAAAAGTAGCAATGATCGAAAAGGCAAGGCCTCCTGCCTGGGACCTCCTACCTACTCCTCGAAGTCGAACTCCACGTAGAATCAACCTCGGGATCCTCTGGCTGCTGGACTCCATCATGTGATCACAATAGCCGGGAAAAGGGGAAAAAGAAGTAGCAAAGCAACCATGAGTACTCATCCAAAGTACTCGCAAGCAAGGATCTACACTACATATGCATTGGTATCAATGAAATGGATAGTATCTGTGAAATGAACTATAGAATGCCAGGATAAGGGGGGGGATAGCTTATCCTATCGAAGACTACGCTTCTGGCAGCCTCCATCTTGAATCATATAGAAAAGAGTAGATGGTAAGTTCACCAAGTATCATCGCATAGCATAATCCTACCCGGCGATCCTCCCCTTGTCGCCCTGTGAGAGAGCGATCAGCGGGTTGTATCTGGCACTTGAAAGGGTGTATTTTATTAAGTATCTGGTTCTAGTTATCATAAGGTCGAGGTACAACTCCGGGTCATCCTTTTACCGAGGGACAGGACTATTGGAATAGACAAACTTCCCTGAAGGGGTGCACCACATTTCCCAACAAGCTCGATCCCCTTTGGCCGGACACACTTTCGTGGGTCATGCCCGGCCTCGGAAGATCAACACGTCGCAACCCTACCTAGGCACAACAGAGAGGTCAGCACGCCGGTCTAAATCCTAAGGCGCAGGGGTCTGGGCCCATCGCCCATTGCACACCTGCATGTTGCGAGGGCGGCCGGAAACAGACCTAGCGTCCCTAATACAAGAGCAGGTGTTTCAGTCCAATCCGGCATGCACCGCTCACTCCTGGACGTCAAGAAGGCTTCGACTGATACCACGACGTTGAGTGCCCATAAATGTTCCCGCATAGTTGGTTAGTGTGTATAGGCCAGTAGCTAGACTCAGATCAAATACCAAGATCTCGTTAAACGTGTTAATTGAATTAACTGCGGATGCCGACTAGGGCCAGGACCACCTCTCTCCTAGGTGGTCTCATCCCGCCCTATCGCTCTGCCACAAAGGTCCACTCAGAGGGCCGTCAGGACAAACGTCCTTTCGGTCCCAATCCGTGAATCACTCGCGAGTACTCTACGAGAAGACCCGACTTTATTCACCACAAGTATCATATATTATGTATATAGGTATATACCCGTGATCACCTCCCGAGTGAACACGGTCCGATAGTATAGCATGGCAGACGGACAACAATGTAGGGCCAATGATGGAATACTAGCATCCTATACTAATCATTTAGGATTGCAGGTACATGTAACAACAGTAGTAGCAAAGTCTGGCTTTGCATCAAGATAGGATTAATGGAAAGCAGTAACATGCTACACTACTCTGATGCAAGAAGTAGAGAGAAGAATAGGCAATATCTGGTGATCACAGGAGCTTGCCTAGTTGCTCTAGCGAGAAGGAGGGGTCGTCAACACCATAGTCGTACTGGGTAGCAGCAGCGTCCGTGTCGGTGTCTAGCAAGAGAAGAGGGGGAAGAAACAATTAATATAATGCAAACATATGCATGACGATGCATGACATGACAACGAGCGGTGCTAGGCGTGACCTAACGTGGTAGCAGGTGATACTGGCGAAGCGGGGAATCATACGGGAAAGTATTCCCGGTGTTTCGCATTTTTAGACAGATGAGCCAGAGAGGGAAAGTTGCATGTTTGCTCTGCTAGGGATGTGTGGTAGATGAACGGGCTGCATATCCGGATTCGTCTCGTCCTTCTGAGCAACTTTCATGTACAAAGTATTTTCATCCGAGTTACGGATTATTTTATATTATTTTTTGAAGTTTTAATTCATTTTCTAAATTCCCTAAATTAACTTAAATCCAAAATAAAATGTGTAAAATGCTATGTGTACACAGAGAGTGTACCCAGAAGTTCATCTATGAGGTTGACTGGTGGGGTCCAGTTGACGGCCCAGTCAGTAGTCAACATGGACCAGTTGACTAGTCAATGGTCCTGCTGGGACCCACACATCATACACTGATTGTCTAATAGTATTTAAATTAACCTAATTAAGTTTAATTAGGATGCGGGTCTGGGCTATCAGTGACTAATTAGTCTATATTTATTAAATTAAGCCATTTAATTAGTTTAAAGGGGTGGGGGCCAGTGGTCAGCTGGTGGTACTGGCCCAGTCAGCAAGTTGACCATGGTCAACTGGGCCAGCTGGGCCCCTGGGGCCACCAGCCAATGACCCAGATGGGCCCCAACGGCAGGCCATGTCAGCAGGCGGTGGAGGTTGCTACCTCTTGAGCACTGCGTTAGTTTTCCCCGAAGAGGAAGGGATGATGCAGCAAAGTAGCGTAAGTATTTTCCTCAGTTTTTGAGAACCAAGGTATCAATCTAGTAGTAGGCTACACGCGAGTCCCTCGTACCTGCACAAAACCAATAAACCCTCGCAACCAACGCGAATAGGGGTTGTCAATCCCTACATGGCCACTTACGAGGGAGAGATCTGATAGATATGATAAGATAATATTTTTTGGTATTTTTGTGATAAAGATGCAAAGTAAAATAAAGGTAAAGTAAAAAAGCAAAGGAAATAACTAAGTAGTAGGAGATTAATATGATAAAGATAAACCCGGGGGCCATAGGTTTCATTAGTGGCTTCTCTCGAGAGCATAAGTATTCTACGGTGGGTGAACAAACTACTGTTGAGCAATTGACAGAATTGACCGTAGTTATGAGAATATCTAGGTATGATCATGTATATAGGCATCACGTCCGAGACAAGTAGACCTACTCCTGCCTGCATCTACTACTATTACTCCACTCATCGACCGCTATCCAGCATGCATCTAGAGTATTAAGTTAAAAACAGGGTAACGCCTTAAGCAAGATGACATGATGTGGAGGGATAGACTCATGCAATATGATGAAAACCCCATCTTGTTATCCTCGATGTTAACAATACAATACGTGCCTTGTTGCCCCTACTGTCACTGGGAAAGGACCCCGCAAGATTGAACCCAAAGCTAAGCACTTCTCCCATTGCAAGAAAGATGAATCTAGTAGGCCAAACCAAACTGATAATTCGAAGAGACTTGCAAAGATAACCAATCATACATAAAATAATTCATAGAAGATTCAAATATTATTCATAGATAGACTTGATCATAAACCCACAATTCATCGGTCTCAACAAACACACCCCAAAAAGAAGATTACATCGAATAGATCTCCACAAGAGAGGGGGAGAACATTGTATTGAGATCCAAAAAGAGAGAAGAAGCCATCTAGCTACTAACTATGGACCCGTAGGTCTGAGGTAAACTACTCACAGTTCATTGGAGAGGCTATGGTGTTGATGTAGAAGCCCTCCGTGATCGATGCCCCCTCCGGCGGAGCTTCGGAACAGGCCCCAAGATGGGATCTCGTGGATACAGAAAGTTGCGGCGGTGTAATTAGGTTCTTGGCTCCATATCTGATCGTTTGGGGGTACGTAGGTATATATATATATATATATAGGAGGAAGGAGTGCGTCGGTGGAGCAATAGGGGGCCCACGAGGGTGGAGGGCGTGCCTAGTGGGGGTGGGCGCGCCCCCTACCTCATGGCCCCCTCTTTTGTGTCTTGACATAGGGTCCAAGTCCCCCGGGTCTTGTTTGTTGAGAAAATCACGTTCCCGAAGGTTTCATTCCATTTAGACTCCGTTTGATATTCCTTTTCTTCGAAACCCTAAAACAAGCAAAAAAAATAGCAATTCTAGGCTAGGCCTCTGGTTAATAGGTTAGTCCCAAAAGCAATATAAAAGTGGAAAATAAAGCCCAATAATGTCCAAAATAGTAGATAATATAGCATGGAGCGATCAAAAATTATAGATACGTTGGAGACATATCAAGCATCCCCAAAGCTTAATTCCTGCTCGTCCTCGAGTAGGTAAATGATAAAAACAGAATTTTTGATGCGGAGTGCTACTTGGCATAATTTTAATGTAATTCTTCTTAATTTTGGTATGAATATTCAGATGCGAAAGATTCAAGACAAAAGTTTAATATTGACATAAAAATAATAATACTTCAAGCATACTAACAAAGCAACTATGTCTTCTCAAAATAACATGGCCAAAGAAAGTTATCCCTACAAAATCATATAATCTGGCTATGCTCCATCTTCACCACACAAAATATTTAAATCATGCACAACCCCGACACAAGCCAAGCAATTGTTTCATACTTTTGACATTCTCAAAACTTTTTCAATTTTCACGCAATACATGAGCATGAGCCATGGATATAGCACTGTAGGTGGAATAGAATGGTGGTTGTGGAGAAGACAAAAAAGGGAGAAGATAGTCTCACATCAACTAGGCGTATCAACGGCCTATGGAGATGCCCATCAATAGATATCAATGTGAGTGAAGTAGGGATTGCCATGCAACGGATGCACTAGAGCTATAAGTATATGAAAGCTCAAAAAGAAACTAAGTGGGTGTGCATCCAACTTGCTTGCTCATGAAGACCTAGGGCATTTTGAGGAAGCCCATCATTGGAATATACAAACCAAGTTCTATAATGAAAAATTCCCACTAGTATATGAAAGTGATAACATGAGAGACTCTCTAATATGAATATCATGGTGCTACGTTGAAGCACAAGTGTGGTAAAAGGATAGTAACATTGTCCCTTCTCTATTTTCCTCTCATTTTTTATTTTTTTATTTGGGCCTTTTCCCTTTTTTATAGCCTCTTTTCTTTCTCTTTTTTTTCGTCCGGAGTCTCATCCCGACTTGTGGGGGAATCATAGTCTCCATCATCGTTTCCTCACTGGGACAAGACTATAATAATGATGATCATCACACCTTTATTTTTCTTACAACTCAACAATTACAACTCGATACTTAGAACAAAATATGACTCTATATGAATGCCTTCGGCGGTGTACCGGCATATGCAATGATGCATGAGTGACATGTATGAAAGAATTATGAATGGTGGCTTTGCCACAAATACGATGTCAACTACATGATCATGCTAAGCAATATGACAATGATGGAGTGTGTCATGATAAACGGAATGGTGGAAAGTTGCATGGAAATATATCTCGGAATGGCTATGGAAATGCCATAGTAGGTAGGTATGGTGGCTGTTTTGAGGAAGGTATATGGTGGTTGTATGATACCGACGAAAGGTGCGCGGTATTAGAGAGGCTAGCAAATGTGGAAGGGTGAGAGTGCGTATAATCCATGGACTCAACATTAGTCATAAAGAACTCATATAATTATTGCAAAAATCTACAAGTTATCGAAGCAAAGTATTACGCGCATGCTCCTAGGGGGATAGATTGGTAGGAAAATACCATCGCTCGTCCCCGACCGCCACTCATGAGGAAGACAATCAAAAAATAAATCATGCTCCGACTTCATCACATAACGGTTCACCATACGTGCATGCTACGGGAATCACAAACTTTAACACAAGTATTTATCAAATTCACAACTACTCAACTAGCACAACTTTAATATCACCATCTTTATATCTCAAAACAATTATCAAGTATCAAACTTCTCATAGTATTCAACACACTCATAAGAAAGTTTTATTATTAATCTTGTATACCAAGCATATTAAGACTTTAAGCAAATTACCATGCTATCTAAGACTCTGAAAATAATCTAAGTGAAGCATGAGAGATCAATATTTTGTATAAAACAAATCCACCACCGTGCTCTAAAAGATATAAGTGAAGTACTAGAGCAAAACTACATAACTCAAAAGATATAAGCGAAGCACATAGAGTATTCTAACAAATTCCAAATCATGTATGGCTCTATCAAAAAGTGTGTACAGCAAGGATGATTGTGGTAAACTAACAAATAAAGACTCAAATCATACAAGACGCTCCAAGCAAAACACATATCATGTGGTGAATAAAAATATAGTTCCAAGTAAAGTTACCGATAGAAGTAGACGAAAGAGGGGATGCCTTCCGGGGCATCCTCAAGCTTTGGATTTTAGGTATCCTTAGATTATATTGGGGGTGCCATGGGCATCCCCAATCTTAGGATCTTTCCACTCCTTGTTCCATAATCCATCAAATCTTTACCCAAAACTTGAAAACTTCACAACACAAAACTTGAAGTAGAAAATCTCGTGAGCTCCGTTAGCGAAAGAGAATAAAATACCACTTCAAGGTACTGTAATGAACTCATTATTTATTTATTTTGGTGTTATACCTACTGTATTCCAACTTCTCTATGGTTTATAAACTATTTTACTAGCCATAGATTCATCAAAATAAGCAAACAACACACGAAAAACAGAATCTGTCAAAAACAGAACAGTCTGTAGTAATCTGTAGCTAGCGCAAGATCTGGAACCTCAAAAATTCTAAAATAAATTTCTGGACGTGAGGAATTTATATATTAATCATATGCGAAAATAATTAACTAAATAGCACTTTCCAAATAAAAATGGCAGCAGTTCTCGTGAGCGCTAAAGTTTCTGTTTTTTACAGCAACTGTAACAAGACTTTCCCCAAGTCTTCCCAACGGTTTTACTTGGCACAAACACTAATTAAACACAAAAAACACAACCAAAACAGAGGCTAGATAAATTATTAATTACTAAACAGAAGCAAAAATCAAGGAATAAAAATAAAATTGGGTTGCCTCCCAACAAGCGCTATTGTTTAACGCCCCTAGCTAGGCATAACATGGAAGGATAGATCTAGGTATTGCCATCTTTGGTAGGTAATTCTTCAATGAGGCATCTATCATCTTTAGGAATTTCTTTCTTTTTATTAATTATCAAACTTTTAGACACAAGATCGAAAAATTCATTTATAACAAATGGTTCCTTAATGATAGCAAAAAGATTGGGATGAATACTTATAGATTTTAGATCCGCATTTTCCTTACTAGAGGATTCACCCTTATTTTTAGGAACATACATAAGCTTGGCAATTTTAGTGGGAGGACTTGGAGTATTCTTTACGGAAGAAAAAGCGGTTCCCAAGTTGGTAATAATATCCTCAAGTTTATCGATCCTAGTGGAATCGTGATTTATTTTCTCATTAACTATGGGTTCCTTTTCTTTAATGTTTTTCAAAGTAACTCCTACTTTAGATCCATATTGAGAGATTCGGCTATGGATATTTTTATCCAAATTTTAATTAACTCTACATTAGCAACCTTATTTTCAATAATTTCAAGCCTTTGCATTACATGCTCTAAAGTTAATACAGTTCCATTAACCAAAAGAGGGGGTGAGCCAAATAAATCTATCATAGCATTGTAAGAATCAAAAGTATGGCTACCCAGGAAGTTCCCTCCAATAATATTATCAAGAACATATCTATGCCAAGGAGTAATGCCTACATAAAATTTTTGAAGAAGAACGGAAGTAGATTGCTTCCTAGTAGATCTATTTTGAGCATTGCAAATTCTATACCAAGCTTCTTTTAGATTTTATCCCTCCCTTTGCTTAAAATTTAGAATTTCACTCTCAGGAGACAACAGAGAAGATAGGGGAGTAGCCATAGCGACAAGCAAGCAAACTAACACACAAGCAAAAAAAAAGCAAGCGGGCAAAAAGAGGCAAATAGAGAAAGAGAGGGAGGATAGAGAGAGAGGGCGAATAAAATGGCAAGGGTGAAGTGGGGGAGAGGACAATGAGAGGCAAATGAAAAATAATGTAATGTGGGAGATAAGGGTATGTGATGGGTACTTGGTATGTTGACTTTTGCGTAGACCTCCCCGGCAACGGCGCTAGAAATCCTTCTTGCTACCTCTAGAGCACTGCGTTGGTTTTCCCCGAAGAGGAAGAGATGATGCAGCAAAGTAGTGTAAGTATTTCCCTTAGTTTTTGAGAACCAAGGTATCAATCCAGTAGGAGGCTACGCGCGAGTCCCTCGTACCTGCACAAAACAAATAAATCCTCGCAACCAACGCGAATAGGGGTTGTCAATCCCGACACGGCCACTTACGAGAGTGAGATCTGATAGATATTATAAGATAATATATTTATGGTATTTTTGTGATAAAGATGCAAATTAAAACAGTGGTAAAGTAAAAAGCAGAGGAAATAACTAAGCAGTAGGAGATTAATATGATAAAGATAAACCCGGGGGCCATAGGTTTCACTAGTGGCTTCTCTCGAGAGCATAAGTATTCTATGGTGGGTGAACAAATTACTGTTGAGCAATTGACATAATTGACCATAGTTATGAGAATATCCAGGCATGATCATGTATATAGGCATCATGTTCAAGACAAGTAGACCGACTCCTGCCTGCATCTACTACTATTACTCCACTCATCGACCGCTATCCAGCATGCATCTAGAGTATTAAGTTAAAAAAAATAACGCCTTAAGCAAGATGACATGATGTAGAGGGATAAACTAATGCAATATGATGAAAACCCCATCTTGTTATCCTCGATGGCAACAATACAATATGTGCCTTGCTGCCCCTACTGTCACTGGGAAAGGACACCGCAAGATTGAACCCAAAGCTAAGCACTTCTCCCGTTG
Source organism: Triticum monococcum (assembly GCA_034509565.1). Taxonomy (NCBI): domain Eukaryota; kingdom Viridiplantae; phylum Streptophyta; class Magnoliopsida; order Poales; family Poaceae; genus Triticum; species Triticum monococcum. The sequence goes on along the minus strand of CM067844.1, from coordinate 379,682,896 downwards.
CAAGAAAGATCAACTAGTAGGCAAAACCAAACTGATAATTTGATGAGACTTGCAAAGATAACCAATCATACATAAAAGAATTCGGAGAAGATTCAAATATTTTTCATAGATAGACTTGATCATAAACCCATAATTCATCGGTCTCAACAAACACACCGCAAAAAGAAGATTACATCGAATAGTTCTCCACAAGAGAGGGGGAGAACATTGTATTGAGATCCAAAAAGAGGGAAGAAGCCATCTATATAATAACTATGGACCTGTAGGTCTGAAGTAAACTACTCACACTTCATCAGAGGGGCTATGGTGTTGATGTAGAAGCCCTCCGTGATCGATGCCCCCTCCGGCGGAGCTCCGGAACAGGCCCCAAGATGGGATCTCGTGGATACAGAAAGTTGCGGCGGTGGAATTAGGTTTTTGGCTGCGTATCTGATCGTTTGGGGGTACGTAGGTATATATAGGAGGAAGGAGTACGTCGGTGGAGCAATAGGGGGCCCACGAGGGTGGAGGGCGCGCCTGGTGGGTGTGGGCGCGCCCCCTACCTCTTGGCCTCCTCTTTTTGTCTTGATGTAGGGTCCAAGCCTCCCGGGTCTTGTTTGTTGAGAAAATCACATTCCCGAAGGTTTCATTCTGTCTAGACTCCATTTGGTATTCCTTTTCTTTGAAACCCTAAGACAGGCAAAAAACATCAATTCTGGGCTAGGCCTCCGGTTAATAGATTAGTCCCAAAAATAATATAGAAGTAGAAAATAAAGCCCAATAATGTCCAAAACATCAGATAATATAGCATGGAGTTATCAAAAATTATAGATACGTTGGAGACCTATTAGAGGTTCACCGCCGGTGACAGAAAACGCGGCGGAGGGGTGCGGACCTCGCCAGAATCACGCCATGGTGCAAGTCAGGGGGCGTGGGTGGGCTCTTTCGAACACCTGGGCCGTAGCGCATTGAACGGAGGTGGTTGCTTGACCGGAGCAAGGCCGCAGTGTCACTGGCGACGAGCGAGGCGGACGTCGAGGCTCGGGCGAGTTCGAAGGTGGGGCTGCGGGGCACGGTTCGTCGAGGTGCAGGGTGCATTCGAACGCACGTGATGACGCATGTCGAGTGGCGGTGGCCGCAGGCACAAGGGAGGCCAGGGATGAGCGGTGCGTCGATAGACAGCGGCGGTGAGATCGTGATGCAGTGGGGAGGCTACCTAGGAGGGGGGAGAAGCACAGGTAGAGAGGGGGCATGAGGCTCACCGGGAGGGCACAAGGAGGCCCGGCAAGAGGGTTAGTAGTTGCAAAGCGCTCGTGGTCAACGGAGGAGGTGCCGAGCCGACGAGGAAGAAGAAGGTGATGCGGTGGTGCTGGGGGGGCTCCCCAGCTCGTGCGCATGGTCGGGGTAGAGAGGCAGTCGATGGCGGGGCCATGTCGACGACGCTTCCGCTGCGGCGGATCTGGAGCGCGAGGGCGAGAGGGAGGGGGAGAGGGCGACGGGAGCAGGGACCGAGTGGGAAAGGGGATCGAGGGGTGCGGCTATGGCCTTTATCCCCTCGGGACTGCGCCGGCGATGCGATCCGGCGGGGGTGCGCCCCTGTAGCGGCGCACAACCGGGGAACTGGGAGGGGGCGCGTTTGGTGCGAGGAGCTAGGCCGGCTGGGCCGGCCCAACTGAGCTAGGTCCAGGGTTGACGCAGAGGGCTTCGCTTTGCTTTTATTTATTTATTTTTCATTTTATTTCTGTTTTTATTTTACTTTCTTTTTCATTTAGTTTTTATTTAATATTAAAATGATCCCTAAATTAGTAATACCTTAAAAGCCAATGCAACAAAATGTTTTACCCCAAAACAATTTTGTTTAGTATTTTGTTAATTATAAAAGCATTTAAATATTGGTTTTTGCTACTGTTTTATTCACCTAAGGGTATTTAACATTATATAAAAGTGGTGGTTTCTTCACCACAATTACCTATGCATTATTTGGCACAACCCGGACATTTTAGTTTTAAATTTTGAAAACTTTTGATGTTTGCCTTTAATTCGATTTTGAATTTGAATCGGTTCTGAACTATCGCGAGATTATCAACAGTAACCGAGGTGAAGCAGCATCATTAGAAGGGAATTACTATATCTTAAATATCCGGGCGTCACAATTCTCCTCCACTACAAGAAATCTCGTCCCGAGATTTAGGAGGTGGAGTAAGGGGAAAGATCTGGTTACGAAATTCTAACGAATCTTCTCGGTCTTGGTTGCTCTTCTCGAAGAAGTCAATCCATTACGTTGATGTCTTCAGTTCTCTGCTTCAGGTCTTCAAGAAGATCATCACGAAGTCGATGGAGGAGCGCCAGCATTGTTGGGGTCGTCCGTTGGAGTAGGGCCTGCCGCAATGTCATTCAAGTCTTCATTTTCATCAGTCTCGCACGATGAAGAATAAGAGCTGGCCACCAGTTGAGGATCTTTGACCTTCTTGAATTTCTTCGAAGCTGGCTGTGCCCAGTCAAAGTTCTGTTGAAATTCCATCTTCTTGAGATCTTTAGCACTTTAGAGATTAGACAGAATGGCCCAGGTGTGGTCAAAGACTTCATGCTGATAATAGTGATTCTACTTCACAGATTTTTGAGTGATTGTCATGTTCTAAAGAATAACACCAAACTAACGTTTGACACACTTGTGGTTGCGATCAACCTTCTGATGAAGACTGAGGAGAAGCTCACGATCAGTCATCACCCTGGGAGCAGTGGCTTATGGATTTTTCGTGGAAGCATTTGTGGCAGAGTGATGCGTGTCAGGGTCATCATTGGTGGAATACGAGGCAGCTTTGGGAAACTGTCCATCCAATGGACGAATGCCTTCATCAATAATAGCAACCTTGCCCTTCTCATCAGATGAGGAAATAGGTCGCTTGAAGACTTCGATTGGGGGCAAATAGCTGACATGATTCCGCAAATCAGCCTTGTAGTTGAGTAAAGACATTGATCGGATGAATCTCATGATCCATGGAGCATAAGGCTTCAACTCAAACAGCGAGAGAGTGACATTTGCCAAATTCCTCATGAAGAAATCATGGTAGTTGATAGGAACTCCGTGGATGATGTTGAATAGCAAATTCTTGATGATGCCAATGACCTCTTCTTCATTAGAGTCGTGGCCCTTGATAGGACTGATGGTCTTGGTCAAAATTCTATGAAATGTCCTTGGCACATATAGCAATTCCTTCATGAGGAATTTGGTTCTTGGGGCTTGGCTAGGCTTCAGAGACTTCATCAACACTTGCATGAAATGATCAGATAGCTCAGGCTCATGGTAGATGAGTCTTGCGCCTTCATGGGGAGGACAGATTAGTAGGGCATGAAGTAATTCAGAGGCCGATGCTTTGAAGTGAGTGTTCTCAGTCATCCAGTCCAACACCCATCAGTTCACATCTTCAGTGTTGCCGGTGATGTGCAACATAGCATAGAACTGAAGAATTAGCTCTTCATTCCAGTCACAGATGTCGGTGCATAAGATGAGCAGCCCAGCATCATGAAGAACACTGAGGACTGGGGTGAAGTAGGGCAGTGACTCCATATCCACATGAGGAATGTGCTCATGGTCAAAGATCTCATCTTTATCGAATAGCAGTGAAGAATAGAAGTTCATCTGACTTGCTGTCTAGAAGCGCTTGCGACGGAGATGAGCAGAGTCATAGGGATTGTATTCTGTGAAGAATATGTGTTCATTGAGGAACTCAACAACTTTGAATTTCTGTTTCTTGGAGAAGGGATCCTTCGGCTTGGGCTGAGGAGTGTCAGTCAATGTCTTCACAGCCTCTGGAATCACAATCTCCAGAGCCGCATGCTGAGAAATTTCAGTTGCAATGTCATCTGTAGCAGCCTGGGTCTCCATTTCTTCAGCAGCATTTTATTCAGAGCCCAAGTGAATTTCTTCAGTCTGGACAGGGGACTAAGGAATTAGTTGCAGAGGTGTGAACATTGGTGAAATGGGATGATGAATTTCCCAGTAGTCACCATTCAGAATTGGAGTGGTGCACCCAATGTCCATGTCTTCATCTTCTTCATCAATCTCTTCAACGCCGGCCTCTTCGGCATGGGCGAGGATACAAGTGGTGTTGAAGGGATGTTATCCACTTCAATTTCTTCATCCAACTTCTCTGTCGAAGCACCATAAAGATCATCAGACTTATTGGGAATTTCATACTCTTCACCAAAGGGAACAATCTCCTTTGATGACAAGCTTGACAAAGGAACAACATCGATAGGATTCTCATACGAGCTTGTCAAAATCTTCGCCTTCTTGGGAGCAAAAGACTCTGAGGAAGCAGATGCTTTCCTTTTCTTCACAGCAGCTCGTTCTGCAGCCTTGGTTTTCTTCACTTCTGTGCCGAAGGAAGGTTGATGCTTGAAGTTAGTGCAGGTGGAGCAGAGGAAATTGGTTCATTTTCCTCATGCGCAACTAATATAGTTGCCCTGGCTTGTTCACTTTCTTCAGGCGCAGTAGCAGATGCTTCAGCTGGCTTGGCTGGTTCTTCAGGCGCAACGCAAGTGGTTGCCCTGGTAACTTCTTCAGAGGCTGGAACGTCTACATCAGCCCTGGTACTCTCATTTTCTTTAGCAGCCTGATTTTCATCAGCGGTGCTGGCATGTTCTTCAGTAGGCTAAGCAGATGCTTCAGTCTGAGGAGATTCATGTTGCGTTGGGGCTGCAACATTGGTGGTGGATCCCTTTGCCATGTTGACAAATTTGACTTTGGCTCCCAGCCAATCTGCACACTAGACGTCAAATTCATCACTGAGTGCCTTGATCTCTGCTTGCATAGTCACAAGTTCAAGAGTTTTCATTTTGACAACGTTTTTCTTCAGAAAATGCTCTTTCTTATACTGAGCCTTCTTGAGCTTCCCGGCCTTCTCAAATTTCCATTTTTCTTCTCCTATGAAGGCGGTGAGCATGTGGTTCTGGCAAGGTGTGAGTTTGAAATCAGGCATAGGAGTGTTTGGGTCCTTCTGCCAAAGGTCAATGAAGTTCAAGATCAACTTGGGATCCAGCAGAAGAGGCACATTGGTGCCTTTGGCTCTAGCGGCCCTTTGTTGTCTGTCTCTGATGATTTCTTCCAGTTCTTCATCATCAGCCTCATCTTCACTAGACGGAACATGGAAGGCGACCTGCTTTTTGTGAGGACTTGGTCTAGTGCCTCGTCCTGCAGTGGCCTTACTCTTCAGCAAAGTGAGGCCTATTGAGGACAATGGAGGAGCTGAAGAACTTGCCAAGGCTCCTGAGGAAATTGAGATGCCAGTGGTCCTTTGGCACGAGGTGAGGTGCATAGGTGCTGAGGAATTTGGAGGAGAAGCTGAAGATTTTGCAGCTGGAGGAACTAGGGCTGCATGAGGAATATGTTTTGAGGGCACAGAAGAGCTCGTCCGTGAGGGCATTGCTGAGGTTCTTGGTGGTTTGCGAGCTGGCTTCTTTTGCATAGATTTTCTGGGCTTGCTAGCAGAGGCCTTAGCAGCAGCAGTAAAGTCTTCGTTGAATTTCCTCACTGCTTCCTTAGCCACTTTGGCTAGTTTTGCTTGCCATTTGTCCCATTCATCAGGATATTCCTCACCATGCTTGAGTCTAGTGGGGTCAACTTCTGGGCCAAGTACTAGTGGAGGTCTTGGGCAAGGAGGGTGTAAAGCGAATTTCTTCATGTACTATGGAGTGACATATCGATACTCCCTCCATTCCCATGCCCATCTTCTCTCAATCCTCTGAATGTGCACCTTGTGCTGATTTTTATTCCCCGTTCCATGTTTGTCCTCATTAGGAGTGCAATATTCATCATATATGTCATCACGGATCTCAAACTCTGTGTTGACTTCCAATCTCTTTCCTCCCTTCTGAGGTTTCTTGCCATAGCCATTTTCTTTGGCTGAGGAATTTCAACAATTGAGTTCTCTGAAGAGGTATGCAATTTGTCTTCCAGGAACGCTGCAAATGAGTTAAGTTGATAAGAACCTAGTGATTCAGCAGGAAACATGAGTACCTGTGAATAGAATATAGGTGCAAAGAACTTGGAGAGGTCACATGCATACTTAGAAGTTTTTGCAAAAAGAACAAGTTTGAGGAATTTGACCAGAGGTGTCTTGAGGAATTTCACTAAACGTTCTTTCACTTTGGTTCTAGAGTTGTATAGATTGGAAAATCCACACAATTGAGGAATCTTGAAGAAAAAGTGTTGCATAGAGAAACAGATCAAGAACAGATGCATGTGAGGTGTTTACGAGTGTGGAAGTGAAGAATAAACACCTTTTGAAGATTTTGTGGAAAACATCAGAATCAACAAGGGCGGTAAAAGTAACTTTTAATTACCCTTGACAAAGAACACGATGAACAGAGAGTAGCAGATTGGAAGTTCATCAGTCCAGATCTTCCACGCCCTAACTTAGCAGAGGAAGACACCTACAGCGGTGGCGGAGTGAAGATTTCCGCGGCCGGCGCGAGTACGACGACGGCGAGGTTGAGGCAGTGAAGCTCTTCCTCACCGGTGATGATGGATGTAGCGGCGGTGCTAGGTCCGGAAGCTCGAGCGAGGGAAGTGAGGTTGAGCGGGTAAATGAAGTCTGAGAAGGGTGAGGGGTATTTATAGCCAAAGGGAAAAACCGCTTGGCCGAAGAAATTGGACGAACGTGCCCCTGACTCTTCTCATCCTAGCGACATGTGTCGCCCACATACAGAGAGGTGGGGATTGTGTGAGATCGTGGGTGAATAGATAAGTTTTATCGTGGGATACAGAACGAATTGAGCGACAAAAAGCCGAAAATTGAGATATGAAAATTTTAAGGTTTCGTTCGCAAATTCTTCAGCTGACAAGGACACAGTAAAGATTTTGAACGGGTTTCAAATAGAACGCATATGAAGAATTTGTGAACAGACTGGGTTGAGTATAGCGTGCAGGGGGGAGGGTCCGATCACATTCACTTAGTAGAAAAGTCAACTTGAAGAATTAGCAATAAGTGAATGTTGTAGAGGACTAAAACTCAATATATATATATATACCCAATGAAGAACACAATCAGAAAGAGTGAAGACTATGCAAAGTTGAACAATTTGAACAGCTGAGGAGTTTCAAAATTGAAGAAATACTCAAATTGAATATTTTCAACTTTTGTTGGTCGCATGACCCACCATATAAGAATGATGATTTCAGACGCTGCCTACAATTGTCGTAGAGCTCTGAGAATCAAATTCTTTGTTAATTTCTTCACACTTAGAGGGTTAGTCTTCATTGATTGAAGAAAAATGTTATTATGTGTATTGCACATCTAAGTCATCAATTTTGCATAAGTATTAGGATGTGTGTCCTTTTCAATGGACATTCGAAGATTCTAAGATATTTAGCTCACAACGCAACTTGCTAAATCTCTTCTCATCCAATAGCGAAGATATCGGCTAGTTGTTCTTCAGTCTTCACGTGCTCAATCGCGATGTCGCCCTTCAACACATGATCACGAAGAAAATGATGACGAATCTGAATGTTCTTTGTCTTCGAGTGCTGAACTGGGTTAAGAGCAATCTTGACGGCACTCTCATTGTCACAATAGAGTGGCACATTCTTCACATTGATGTCGTAGTCCTTGAGGGTTTGCTTCATCCATAGCAATTGAGCACAACATGAACCAGCAGCAATGTACTCAGCTTTAGCAGTAGAGAGTGATACGGAGTTCTACTTCTTCGAGGACCAACATACCAAGGATCGTCCGAGGAAATGGCATGTGCCAGATATTGACTTGCATTCCACACGATCACCAACATAATCAGAGTCAGAATATACAATGAGATCAAAAGCCGAGCCCTTGGGATACCATAATCCAAGTGTTGGTGTGTGAGCTAGATATTGAAGAATATGCTTCACAGCCTTATGGTGTGATTCCTTCGGTGTATCTTGAAATCTGGCACACATGCAAACACTAAGCATAATATCTGTCCTAGATGCACATAGATACAATAAGGAGCCAATCATGGAGCGGTATACCTTTTGATCGAAGTCTATACCATTTTCATTAGCGCATAGCTGGCCATTTGTGAGCATAGGGATTTTGACGCATTTGCAATCTTGCATGCCAAATTTACTCAACACACCTTTGATGTATTCATCCTGAGATATGAAGATGTAGTTGCGTTGTTGATGAATTTGAAGACCTAAGAAGAATTTTCATTCTCCCATCATAGACATTTGATATTCCTCACTCGTCATATAGGCAAATTCGTCAGTATAATGTTGGTTAGTACAGCCAGGATAATATCATCAACATATATCTGGCACACGAATAATTCATCATCAAAGGTTTTGGTGAAAAGAGTTGGGTCAGGTGAACCGGGTTTGAAGACTTTCTTCATGAGGAATTCCTTCAAAGTATCATACCATGCCCGTTGGCTTGCTTGAGGCCATAGATGGCCTTATTGAGTCTGAAGACTTTCTCAGGATGCTTTGGATCTTCAAAACCTAGGGGTTGAGCAACATATACTTCTTCCTCAAGCTTACCATTGAGGAATGCACTTTTCACATCCATTTGATATAAGATGATATTATGGTGGTTAGCATAAGCAAGCAATATGCGAATAGCCTCAAGTCTAACAACAGGTGCAAAAAATTCATAGAAATCAATTCCCTCAACCTATGTGTAGCCTTGAGCTACAAGTCATGCCTTATTCCTCACCACAAGGCCATTTTCATCTTGCTTATTGCGGTAGATCCATTTGGTGCCGATGATATTGTGCTTGCGAGGGTCTGGTCGCTTGACAAGTTCATAGACATTGTTGAGATCGAATTGATGTAATTCCTCTTGCATCGCTTGAATCCACTCAGGCTCTAGAAATGCCTCATCTACTTTGGTGGGCTCTGTGATAGAGACAAAAGTGAAGTGCCCACAAAAGTTAGACAAATGTGAAGCTTTTGACTGTGTGAGAGGACCTGGTGCTTTGATGTCGTTGATGATTCTCTCAATCCGCACTTCATTAGCAGCGCGAGGATGAGCTGGTTGATGATGTTGAGGGGGCTCAACATTTTCTTCAGAGCCATTTTCCTCAGGTGCACCAGCATGATGTTCTTCATGTTCTGGAATGACTTCTTTAGCAGATTCTTTGGTAGGAATGACATCCTCAGTAGCCTTGAACTTAATGGATTCCTCAGGTGGTATTTCATCTGGCACATGAGATAGGTGCTCTCTTTGCGAGCCGTTAGTTCCATCGAACCACACATCTACAGTATCAACAACCTTGTGGTGATAGGTGTTGAAGACTCTGTAGGTGTGCGAGTCCTTTCCATAGCCAAGCATAAAACCTTCATGTGCTTTCGGTGCAAATTTAGAATTGTGATGAGGATCTCTAATCCAACATTTAGCACCGAAAACATTGAAATAACTCACATTGGGTTTCTTGTCAGTGAGGAGTTCATATGAGGTCTTTCCGAAGAATTTGTGAAGATATACCCTGTTGATGATGTGGCATGCAGTATCTATTGCCTCAGGCCAGAAGCGAGGAGGCGTCTTGTATTCATCAAGCGTAGTGCGAGCCATCTCAACAAGAGCCCTTTTGTTGCGCTCCACGACGCCATTCTGCTGAGGAGTATAAGGAGCAGACAACTCGTGAATAATACCAAGTTCATCAAGATAGTCATCAAGTCTGGTATTCTTGAACTCGGTTCCATTGTAACTTCTGATGTGCTTGATCTTCACATCAAAGTTAGTTGAAGCTCTCGAGGAAAATTGTTTGATGACTTCCTACACTTCAGTTTTGTAAGTGATGACATTCACCCATGTGTAATGAGAATAGTCATCAACAATGACAAAGCCATATAGGGATGCAACATTAGTAAATGTGGCATAATGAGTAGGGCCAAAGAGATCCACGTAAAGCAATTCAAATGGACAAGTGGTAGTCATGATGGTATTTGAGGGATGCTTGGCATTGGTCATCTTTCCAGCTTCACAAGCTCCACACAGATGGTCCTTGAGGAATTTGACACCCTCGATGTCAATGACATGCTTCTTCTTCGCTAGAGTGTGCAAGTTCCTCATGCCAGCATGGCCAAGTCATCGATGCCATAGCCAACCTTCTGAAGCTTTTGCAAGTAGACATGTAACAGGTTGTGGTCCTGTAGAGAAATCAACAATAAACAAATCTCCTCTCCTAAAGCCTTCGAAGACTTTGGAATTTTCAGCTTCCATGATCACAACACAACGATACTTGCCAAAGACAACAACCATATCAACACCACAAAGCATTGAGATAGACATGAGGTTGAACCCTAAGGACTCGATAAGCGTGACTTTGTCCATGTGTCGATCGTTTGAGATCGCAACCTTACCTAGACCCAATACCTTGCTTTTGCCTTTGTCGGCATGGGTGATATGCTTCATATGTGATGGAGATAAAGTAGTGTCCATCAATAAGTTCATGTCACCAGTCATGTGATTTGTACATCCATTGTCGAGACCCACTCAGTGGCTTTGGGTTGATCATCCTGCAGATGAATTAGTGCATCTTAGGAACTCATATAATTCAGAAGTGAAGAATATGACATCAAATTAATCAGATGAATTTCATCAAGCACTAGAACATATATAGAAGTAGGAGGACGTGTGAAATGAAAATTCATTTCTTCATGATTAGCTTGTGTCCTTTCAAGCGTATTCAGGTGTGCAGCAAATTCTTTAGACGTTTAGGTTCATTTCGAGACCTAACCCTGCATAAGAGATTAGTTCTTTTTCTTCACCACCCACATTTGGAGGGGTGGCAAAGAGTTCATCATTCTACGAGGTCCATAAGAGAAAGGTGGCATTGAAGCCAATCCACTTTGTTTCACATAAGAGGTGTTAGAGTAAGCATATGAATAAGCAGAGAAGTTCTTTGAGGACTTATGAACATAATGATTTGAAGAATAATGCACATATTCAAAGCCCTTATATCTTCTCTGCGAAATAGAAGTGTTAGCGCGATGATGTTCACATGAGGATCTGGATCCATATGAGTCATTTGATCCACATGAGCAATTTGGTCCATATGAGGACTTGGATCCATATGAAGACTTTGGTCCATATGAAGAACTTGATCTGGAGTTCTTGTTCCTGACAGGTGGTGTCATGATGACATTTACCTGAAGACATTCAAGGCACCTTTTGGGAACCCTGATTTTCTTCACATGGGGACCGTTCCTGCAGTTAGTGCCAACATATCTAGCAAATACTTCACCATTCTGATTTTTGAACAGTTTATAGTTGGAGCCAAATGACTCATCAGAAGGATATTAAGATTCACATGTAAAGCTAGATAAGGTAGATGGATCCACTTAAGGTCCCTTTGCAGCAACCCATGAGGTTTTGGGATACTGCTCAGGTTTCCAGTAGGTCCCATCAGCATTGAGTTTCCTCTCAAAGGAAATATCCTCTTTCCTAGGGTTCCTATTGAGGATCTGCTTCTTAAGCACATCCCAAAGAGACTGATGCCCTTTGAGGCTTTTGTACATGCATGTCACATACAATTCATTCAGCCCTGCATGGTCAGTGATACTAGTAGCATCCTTAGATGAGGAATTTGTGATAGCAGAGACAGTTCAAGAATTTGCAGCAATAGAAGCATTTGAACTTTCAGGTGAAGAATTAGCAAATTCACGTTCAATGCATTTCAAACATGGTGGAATGAATTCAACCTGAGCGGAACTGATTTGTTGAGTAAGCAATGAATCGCATTCCTTCTCAAGATCTTCATAACTCACCCTTAGCTGCTCAAGATCTTGCTTTTTTGAAGAAATTCACACGAAAGCTTCTCATGATCAGATAAGAGAGTTTTATGATGACTCTGAAGAATGTCAAACTTAGTCTGAAGTCTCTGAAGATTTTCAGTCAAAGTTTTAGTGTGATCCATTTCTTCACCCAACATATCATCGCTTTTGTCTAGCATATTTTGAACCTTTTCAAAAGCCTTTTGTTGTCTCACAACAATCTTAGCAAATTTAGAATAGCTAGGCGTGAGGTTTTCATCAAATTCATCCTCACTTGATTCAGAGGAGGGATATTTGAGTACCTATGCACCTTTTTCCATGAAGCAATAGGTGGGAGTGTAGTCATCATCGCCGTCGTCAGCAGTGTTGGGGAGGTCATTTTCCTTAGAGTTGAAGATGGACTTGCTGACGCACGCAGTAGCGAGGGCTAGGCTGGCCACACCAGAGTTTGACTCCTCATATGCCTCCTCTTCCTCATTTTCCTCAAATTCAGCTTCAGAGTCCATTTCCTTGCAATCGGTCTCACCGAGATTATGTTATGCCCAAACCCTAACCAAATCGGTCCTACTGAGTTGCATGTCAGTCCCACTGAAATTCCTAATGGTCACTAGGTTTACTATTTTGGTCCGACCGAGTTTTCTGATTCGGTCCCACCGAGATTGGTAAATTTTGTGTAACGGTTGGATTTTGTGTGGAGGCTATATATACCCCTCCACCTCCTCTTCACTCGTGGAGAGAGCCATTAGAACACATACACCATTCCAACCCATATTGTTCTGAGAGAGAACCACCTACTCATGTGTTGAGACCAAGATATTCCATTCCAACCATATGAATCTTGATCTCTAGCCTTCCCCAAGTCGCTTTCCACTCAAATCTTCTTTCCACCAGAGCCAAATCCTATGAGAGAGAGTTGAGTGTTGGGGAGACTATCATTTGAAGCACAAGAGCAAGGAGTTCATCATCAACACACCATTTGTTACTTCTTGGAGAGTGGTGTCTCCTAGATTGGCTAGGTGTCACTTGGGAGCCTCCGACAAGATTGTGGAGTTGAACCAAGGAGTTTGTAAGGGCAAGGAGATCGCCTACTTCGTGAAGATCTACCGCTAGTGAGGCAAGTCCTTCGTGGGCGATGTCCATGGTGGGATAGACAAGGTTGCTTCTTCGTGGACCCTTTGTGGGTGGAGCCCTCCGTGGACTCACGCAACTGTTACCCTTCGTGGGTTGAAGTCTCCATCAATGTGGATGTAGGATAGCACCACCTATCCGAACCACGGGAAAAACATCTGTGTCTCCAATTGCGTTTGAATCCTCAAAAACTGTGGGGACCCCGACTCATAAGTCATGATCACCGAATGCACGTGTAAAGTGATCCCAGAGATCAATGCTCACTGAACACACAGAAGCTGAATAACAAGAGTCTTACATCCAAACATATCGTCTTACACAAATTATGACCATTATGGTCAAGTCTTACATAGATAGAGCCTTAAGGGCTGAACATCAAATGAAACATAAACAGCGGAAATCTTCGTCGATAAGTAGAACCCATGCCATCTGCCTTAACCCTACAGGCATTCTGACTGGGAAACGTCCTAGTTCGCATGTTCGTCTTCAAACAATTCTTCTTTGAACTCCTGCTCTTCCATGCCTGGCCAATTAAATAACCAGTGGCAAGCCAATGAGTACTTTGAATGTACTCGCAAGCAACCCATGTTTTGGTTCAGGGTACAAGGATGCATGATATAGGTAAATTTTTGCGGAAAGCTAGTTTTTTTTAGTGCAATGACATGTTCAACAGCTTGCAAGACTTGCATCAGGAGAAATTTAAGTAACCATAAGAACAGGTTACAGATATCAACATAGATAGAGTGGGCACCAACCCAACTTAATCATGTCAAGTCCTCTGACTTGACTCCAGTAATGGTATCAACATAAAAAGAGTGGGCACCAACCCAACTCTATCATGACTTGACCCGAGTGGTACTTCCCACTTATCGAATCACTCACACTGGTTTGAAAACATGTGGACGTAGTTTAAGCAGCACCGCCCAACTGTCCTTGACCGTGGACACGGCTATTCGAATAGTTTTAAACTCTGCAGAGGTTGCACACTTTACCCACTAGATCCGGGGAACTTCCGTGTCATCCACGACCCGCGGTACCTCAAGTACCCGGGGTAAGCACCCGATCACTATCTTTCCCTAGATGACACTAACAAGGAGTCCACTCGATTGGTAGTAACCCCCGTGCCCAACATTTCACAACTTAAAATTGTGGAGCCTCGCTCCTATATTCATCACATACCACTGGCACGGGGTACCAACGGTGTGTCTGGTGCCCCATAAAAATGTTCTTGGCCGCCCTACCTGGCATGACGCCGTCCCGAGAGAGTGCACCAACAACCCTCCTGTCACTAGTAATGCGGGCTCCAAGCTAGTATCGGCCTAGGTAATCAATAATGCCCTTTCCCATATAAGGGTAGAGTGGTTGCGCATGTAAGGTTGGGACAGTCGACAAATCTTAAATCTAATCCGTTTTCGAAAACAACACACACACTTGCCTCGGTACACCACTTCGTCATCAAGTGGTTAGCCATTTCACCATCTCCCTCGGGCATAAGTGGCACCCGACGGGGTTTTCGAAAAGTCCTTTGAAAACACTTTGCCTCATCACTATGCAGATCCCCGTCCCTTTTTGCGTAGCACTACTTAGCATCCTATCTATTCCCACCGGCATAACCCTCATAAGGAGGTAGGGTCATGCACAAATGCAAGTATCAATAAGGAGGAGACGAGGACAACCCACCAAGGTGGCTCCCCTCTCACATGATTCCGATGCAACAATAGTAAGGTGCTATATGATATGCATAAAAAGAGGTTTCTTAGTCATGGTCAAAGGGCTGCTTGCCTGGCTCAACGAGGTCTTCTGGGTCTTCAAAGTCTTCTGGTCCAACTCCTTCGTCAGCAATGCAATCTATCGTCGTAAAATAATAACGAGAAAATAAGGCAATAATTAAAACAGAAAAACCAAAGTGCTCAGAAAAATGTCAACTTATTTTTATAAAATACTAGGTGGAAATCTAAGAAGGGGAAAATTTCTAGTTTTGGATTTGGAGTTATACAAGAGGGGATATGGATTTTCAAACAGAGATTAAACTGCTCAATTTTGAATTTAAATTTGAACAGTGCATAAAAGTTTGTTGGATTTGAATGAAAGAGGCACCATTAAATAGGTGGGATTTTTCTAAGATTTTAGGAGTTGGAATTATTCCATTTGGACAAATATTTTATCCTGTGGAATTTTTACAAGACAGAAGAAAAAGGAAAAAGAAAAGTGGCACTGTGCCACTGGCCAGAAAGGCCACAGTGCAGCAAGCCCAGAGGGAATCCAGCCCGTGCAGGCTGCCACGTCGAAGGCGTAAAGGCAAAGTATGCCTTCAGCCGACGCAGCAAACCGGTGCGCGCGTGTGTGCATTTGAACCTGACGGGTGGGGCCCACCCGTCAGTATGTGAGGCTGACTGACGGGCCCCATGGTCGTCGTCGTCAACCCTAGGCCAGAGGGGCGGCGAGCTCACCGGCGATGTTCCCGGGCACGGCGAGGTCAGACGAGGGCACAGCTGGGCTCCTCGTCGTGTCGCCGTTCGGGTGGAGGTGGCGGGCGTCACCGGAGCTGCCTGGTTTGCCGGCGACGAGAGGCTGCGGCGGAGGAGCTTTGGGCGGTGGCGACTCCGGCCGTTTCCGGTGGCTACAGAGAGGGGAAACGAGGGGAAAACGGTCAGTGAGCTCTTGTGGTTTAGGATCGAGCGAGAGCGGGGGCGGGGGAAGCCTGCACCTCTGGATCGACGGCGACCCGAGGCGGCGGAGCTCGAGCTCGATCTCGAGCTCGAGTGTTCCTGGAGGAGGGTGGAGGGCACAGGGGGACTTCTTGGAGCAGGTGAGGTCGAGTGATGGCGATTGGGAGGCTCGGGGAGGCCTCTTTATAGGCGGACGGCGAGGTCCCGTAGACCCGTGCGCCGGCGAGCTCGTGCTCGTCGCTGCAGGGCTTGGGGGAGACGGGCACGGTGTCTGGGGCGTTCGTGGGCTTGGTCCAGAGCGGGGGGAAGAAGAGAGGGAGGGGGCAGGGGGCAGAGGCGCGCGCGTGTGAGCCGCCCCATTGGTGCGCTCGGGCGGCCTCTGTTCGCTAGCGCGGAGGCGCGGGGAGGAGGAGAGAGGAGGGGGGGCGACAGCGTGGCGTGCTACGGACGTCGAGGCAGCCTCGGGGGACACGAGGGGGAGAGCCGAGGTGGCCGGATGCGCCTGGCTGGGGACGGCTTCAGTGCGGGAGCGCACTGTAGCGCGCTCCAGAGCGCCCAAATGGCCGGCATGCCATTCTTTTATGCAAAGAGAGCGTGTCCAATGGTGTCTAGCAGGTCTAGGGAGGAGTAAAGAAAGGGGAGGGGGCGTTGGATGCCCTGGAGAGCCAGTAGGAGAGGAGAGAGGGTGAGGGAGAGAGAGAAAGTGGCTGTCCAGAGAGAGAAAAGGAGGTTTTCATCCCCCTTCTAATTGCGTTTGGGCTAGGAAAACTTACCGGAGTTAGAACATGATCATAAGGGGCTGTGGTAAAAATTTGAGCTATCCAAGAATAGTGGAAGGGGTCAAAATAGTGGATTTTGCAAAATGTCAGAAGGTGTTTGATAAAGTTTTGGGCAAGCAAATGAACTCCAATTGCCATGAGAATTAACAGGATGGAATGACACATATAATTAGGGTGCTCCACCAAATTTGAGCTCTTTTGGGAAAAGTTGCCAATGTAACCTTGGCAAACCCTAGAAATGAGCAAAAATGGACTTATGAAGATCTAGTTGAGCAAATCACTTCTCCATGATGCACCACTTGGTGTAGTGGCCTCATTTGGTGATTTGCACAAGCTCACAAAAGGTGGGGTCAAGGAGAGAAAGTTGGTAGTACAAACTTGTTCAAATTTGGTTCTGGTCAGAGAGGGTTTTGGGGCATTTTGGTGAACCAAAATGACTTTAATTGACATGAGGCTTTGCAAGGTGATCAAAATATGCATTTGTGACTTGCTGGATTTTTCTTGGATTTTTATGAAAATATTTCCTGTAGAAATATTTCAAATCCTTGAAATGGGCAGAAATGGTTTTGGGAGGTTTTGTCCAATATTTTGAACATGACCATGTGTTGAAACTCTTATATATGGAATATATGTCCACTGAGTTTCCCTAAATTTTCTCAAATATTTTTGAAACATAAAAATAATTTTTCCCTATTAAAGACCATTTCTGGCCTTAAGAAAAAGCTTTTAAATAAAATAGGAAAATAACTTTTAAAATCATATTTTTGTGGTTTATGGGAGTCCTATATCTAATAGGTTTCAAATAAATTTTTGGAAAGATTTTTCACACCTCAAATCAAGTACTTGCAGTGCAAATCTCAATTTAAGGGGTTTTGGAAAACTAATTTTAGAAAATACTTTTTGGCCAAATTATTTTTGTAAGAAAATACTATATTGCACTATACACATGGCATGATCATTGGGCAGAAGTTTGGGGCAAGGAGATGAAGTATAGAAGGTGGAGTTGTGTTGACTTAAAGAGCACTTAAAAAGCACAGAGAGAAAACCAACTCCAAATAAAAGCCAAATAATGCAAAAGTTTGGTTGGTCCAAATTTTCATGCTTTATTGATGCAAATGAAATGTTACAAAATGCAGGGTGTGACAGACCTACCCCCCTTACAAGAATGTCGTCCCCGAGATTCCTAAACTAGGCTTTAAAGAGATACGGAAACTCGGATCTAAGGTAGTCTTCACGTTCCCAGGTTGCTTCTGCTTCAGTGTGGTTGCTCCACTGGACCTTGAAGTACTTGATCGTGCGGCTTCGAGTGCGTCGCTCAGCCTCATCCAAAATGCAGATGGGCCTCTCGCGGTAAGTCAAATCAGGCTGAAGGTGAATGGCTTGGTGATTGACGTCCTTGTAGAGGTCAAGCTTGCCTGGAACTTGGAGGCACTTCCGGAGTTGTGACACGTGGAAAACGTTGTGCACCTCGGATAGTTCAGGTGGCAGTTCCAACTGGTAAGCCACTTCTCCACGTCGTGCGGTGATCTTGAAGGGGCCGATAAATCTTGGTGCGAGTTTTCCCTTAACGTGGAAACGCTTGGTTCCCTTAAGGGGAGTCACTCGTAGGTATACATGGTCTCCGACTTGGAAGTCTACTTGTCGGCGACGCGTGTCAGCATAGCTCTTCTGTCTGGAGTTAGCGGTCTTCAGTTGTTCTCTGACTAGCTGTACTTGCTCTTCTGCTTCACGGAGGATCTCAGGCCCAAATATTAGTCCTTCTCCGGTTTCTGGCCAATTGAGGGGTGTGCGGCACTTGCGCCCATACAACACCTCAAATGGTGCCATCTGAAGGCTCGACTGATAACTGTTGTCGTAGGAGAACTCGGCGAAAGGGAGGCAATCTTCCCACTTAGCTCCATATGCTAAGACACAGGCTCGGAGCATGTCTTCGAGTATCTGATTTACTCGTTCTGTCTGGCCTCCGGTCTGTGGGTGGAAAGCAGTGCTCAAGGATAACTCGGTCCCCATGGCTTCTTGGAACTTCTTCCAGAATCTTGAGGTAAACTAGGCTCCTCGGTCTGACACAATCTCCTTGGGAACACCATGAAGGCTTACGATTCTGCTGATGTATAGAGTCGTTAGCTGGTTGCCATCATAAGTGGTCTTCACAGGAATGAAATGGGCTACTTTGGTCAAGTGATCGACTATGACCCAGATGGAGTCATGTCCCTTGTTCGACCTAGGTAGTCCAGTGATGAAATCCATTCCGACTTTATCCCATTTCCACTCGGGAACCTTGAGTGGTTGGAGCAATCAAGCAGGTCGCTGATATTCAGCTTTGACCCTTTGGCATACATCACATTTTGCAACATAGGTGGCAATCTCCCTTTTCATGCCATGCCAGCAGAATCTTTCCTTCAGGTCTTGATACATCTTGGTTCCTCCGGGGTGAATGGAATACGGGGTGTCATGAGCTTCTTGCAAGCTCAAATTCTTGAGCTCAATCTTGTTGGGTACGCAAATGCGATTCCCAAACCACACAATTCCTTGCTCATCCTCTGAGAATCCTGGGGCTTTGCCTGCCTTGATCTTCCTCTTGATGCCTTCAATACTCTCGTGTCCCTTCTGAGCTTCCTTGATATCATCCATCAGGGTAGGCTTGACTTCAAGGTTGGCTAAGAATCCTGGTGCAACCAGTTCCAACCCGAAGCTTTCAAGTTCTTCAGACAAGACGGGTAGCCTTTCCTTAAGCATGGCATTCAAGGAACAAGCCTTCCTGCTTAATGCATCTGCTACCACATTAGCCTTTCCAGGGTGGTATTGAACACTGAGGTCATAATCCTTGATCAACTCTAGCCATCTTCTTTGCCTCATGTTCAACTCCTTTTGAGTGAAGATATACTTCAGACTTTTGTGATCCGTGTATATCTCACACCGCTTCCCTAGGAGGTAATGTCGCCATGTTTTCAGGGCATGAACTACAGCTGCCAACTCGAGGTCATGAGTAGCATAGTTCTCTTCATGAGGCCGTAGCTTCCTTGAAAGGTAGGCTACGACTCTACCTTCTTGCATCAGAACACCTCCCAGTCCGGTCCTTGACGCATCACAATATATCACAAACTCCTTGTGTATATCTAGTGTGGCCAGAACTGGGGCGGTGGTCAATCTCTTCTTCAGCTCCTGGAAGCTCTCTTCACACTTCGGCGTCCATTCAAACTTCTTGTCCTTCTTCAAGAGCTGAGTCATAGGTCGTGCAATGCTTGAGAATCCTTCAATGAACTTGCGGTAATACCCCGCGAGTCCGAGGAAGCTTCTGACTTCCTTCACATTGCTTGGGGATTGCCATTAAGTCACGGCTTCAATCTTAGTGGGATCGACCGACAATCCTTCTTTAGTCAAAACATGACCCAAGAATCCAACTTCGCGCAGCCAAAATTCGCACTTGCTGAACTTGGCATACAGTTGGTGCTCTCGAAGCTTGTCTAGGACCATCCTCAAGTGTTGCTCGTGCTCTTCTTCCGTCTTCGAGAAGACAAGAATGTCATCAATGAAGACAACAACAAACTTGTCCAAATATTCCATGAAGACCTTATTCATGAGGTACATGAAGTAAGTTGGGGCATTGGTTAATCCAAAGGACATGACCGTGCACTCATACAGGCCATATCTGGTTACAAATGCCGTCTTCGGAATATCCTGGGGTCTGATCTTCAGCTGGTAGTACCCAGATCTGAGATCTATCTTGGAGAACACCCTGGCTCCATTGAGTTGATCAAACAGACCTTCAATCTTGGGGAGTGGATACTTGTTTTTGATTGTAACTTCATTGAGGGAGCGGTAGTCAATGCATAAGCGGATGGTACCGTCCTTCTTTGTCACAAACAGGACAGGTGATCCCCAAGGGGAGGCACTAGGGCGAATAAATCCCTTCCTCAACTGCTCTTCCAGTTGCTTCTTCAATTCTGCTAACTCTTCCGATCCCATTCTATAAGGCTTCTTATAGATGGGTCCTGCTCCGGGTATGAGTTCGATGATGAACTCAATGTCTCGGTCAGGAGGCATTCCCGGTAGCTCATCAGGAAAGACATCGGGGTATTCACATACTACCGGCACTTGCTCCAATCCAACTTCTGACAGGGAGTTGACTTGGGTGGCTTGAGCAGAGGAGGGGTTGGAGGCATATCTAACTTCGACTCCTTGGTCATTGGTCACAGTGACAGTCCGGTTGGCACAATCTAGCAAGCCTTGGTGCTTGATGAGCCAATTCATTCCTAAGATCACATCCAAGCCTTGTGATCTTAAGATGATAAGGTCTTCTTGGAAGTCTACCCCATTAATGACAATCCCGACTCCTTTACATCCTACCTTGGCTCTCATCTCTGCTCCGGGGGTTTGTACCACCATGGGGTTATTCAGGGGTGTAGGGGTCATGCCACTTTTAATGCAAACTTTTGGGTGACAAATGAATGCGTGGCTCCAGAATCAAACAAGACAGTTGCAGGCATTGAGTTGACAAGGAACGTACCCAGCACGACGTCCGGGTCTTCCTGGGCTTCTTCTGCAGTGACATGATTCACACGACCCTTGCCGTTGTTGGGCAGGTTGCGGGGAGCTTGGTTCCTTGGTGGCATTCCACGGCCTTGTCCTGGGTTCTGCGCATTGGGGCGCGGTGCGTCGGGCTTCTTGTTGGGGCAATACTTGGAGTAGTGTCCAGCCTGACCACATCCGAAGCAAGTAACTTGATTGGGGTTGCTGCTCTTGCCGGCATTGTTATTGGGGTTGTTGTAAGCTGGCCTGGGGTTGGCATACTGCTGAGGTGGATAGCTGGTGCGGGGTGCAGGAGCTCTTGGCTGCTGATAGGTTGGCTTGACCGGGGCTGGCTGCCACGGGCGAGGCTTCTGGTTGCTGGAGCTACCCTTGCTGATCATCTTGCGCTTACGGGTGTCATCCAAAGCACGTCGCTTGTCCTCAAGCATGAGTGCCTTGTTCACCAAATCAGGAAAGGTCGGGCAGTCGCACACAACAAGCGAGTACTGCAGTGTCTGGTTAAGGCCTTCCATGAAGCGCTCCCTTTTGGCAGCATCAGTGCTGACATCTTCAGGGGCATACCTTGAGAGAACACTAAACTTCTGCATGTACTCCTTGACAGTGTTGCTACCTTGCTTCAGGGCTCGGAACTCTCGCTTCTTGATGGCCATGATTCCGGAAGGAATGTGGGCCTTGCGGAATTCTGCCTTGAAGTTGCTCCAAGTGATGTTTTGCTCAGCATGCATGGCCTTGAATCCATCCCACCAAGCTCTAGCAGTTCCCCCGAGACAGTGAGCAGCATATGCCACCTTCTCACGGTCTTCGGTGCATCCGACTAGTTCCAGCAGATCCTCAATGGTGCGGACCCAGTCGTCTGCATCCAGAGGTTCAGCAGTCTCGATGAAGGTGGGTGGTGCATGTTTCTTGAATTCCACCAATGTGGAACGTGCATTGCCGTTTCCCGCCGGCTGGCGGTTGACAGCTTGAGCGATCATCTGGAGGGCTGCAGTGTTGGCTTGGCATTCCTCTCGGAAAGCTTGGAGAAGCTGAGCCATGTCCATGCTTGGAGGTGGTGGCGGCGGTGGAGTTTGTCCTTGGGTTTGGTCCTAACTGGCTCCTTCTCCGGCTTCTGGCTGCTGGGTAGAGGTACCAGTACGAGTTACAACAGGCATCCTGTCGGAGTGGTCAAGGTCTCATGATTGGGAAAGATGGGGAAGCAAAATAGATGGGATGCCTAGTAAGGGGGTTGGTATGACACTAACTATTTTCATGCAAGGGCCAAAAAGGGCCAAAACATATTCATTAAAATCCAAAGGAGTGATGTAGTCGCTTACAAGTTCCCGAAGGAAAGTACGAGGTCCATCAAACACACCAAAAGCAAACACAATGCTACATGGTTTCATATGAACCATTACAAGGACTCGACTTCGCATAGGGGTACATGACCTATCCTACCGTAGGCGCTATCTGAAGCCCTCGCGGCCGAAGAATTAACCGCACTACGCTCCAGAGTGGATAGCGATGATGTGATCCTTGACAAACGCCCCAAATCCACCTCGTTCAAACCGGCAGTAGAAATAACCAAATTCCAGGTTCACCCAACGGACCCCAAGAAGACAGCATCCATCGGAGCTCAGCTCAATCCAACAGTTGATGCCGCACTACGAGAATTCCTACGCGAAAACTGGGACATATTTGCCTGGCACCCTTCGGATATGGCAGGGATCCCACGCAAGTTGGCCTAACATAGACTCAACATATTAAAGGGATTTAAACCAATCAATCAAACACTCTGGTGCTTTTCCGGACCTAAGTGACAAGCCATGGGGGAGGAGCTAGCCAAGCTCATCGAGGCCGGATTCATCAGAGAAATCAAGCATCCTGGCTGGCTGGCAAACCTGGTAATGGTACCAAAGAAAGATAAATCCTAGCGCCTATGTGTCGATTTCAACGATCTCAACAAGGCCTGCCCTAAGGAACCTTTTCCCCTTCCCCGCATTGATCAAAGCATTAACGCCACCGCAGGACACGACTCACTGTGTTTCCTTGATGCATACTCCGGATACCATCATTTTCTCAAGCGGCAACAGCATTTATTATGCCATAAGGGCCATTCAACTTCCATACCATGCCCTTTGGGCTCAAGAACGCCGGAGCCACATATCAACGCATGATCCAAACATGCCTGGAGAAACAGATTGGCAAAACAGTAGAAGCTTACGTTGATGACGTCGTCATCAAAACCAGGCACATGGAAACACTAATAGACGACTTACGTCTTACATTCAACAACCTTAGGGCATATGACATCAAGGTCAGCCCGGAAAAGTGTGTCTTCGGCGTCCCCGCTGGAAAACTGCTGGGCTTCATCGTCTCCAATAGGGGAATTGAAGCAAACCCAGCCAAAATCCGAGCTTTGTCACAATTGGCTAAGCCAACAGACCTTAAACAAGTTCAAAAACTTGCAGGTTGTGTGGCAGCTCTAAGCCATTTTATCTCGAGATTAGGAGAAAAGGCACTGCCACTCTATCGCCTTCTACGGCGAATCGACCACTTCGAATGGACGGACGGGGCAACAGCCGGATAGGAAGAAATAAAAACCCTTCTTGCGAGCAATCCAATCTTGGCTGCACCAAACACCGGCGAACCGATGTTATTATACATATCGGAAACACATCAGGTGGTGAGCACCGTACTCGTCGTTGAACAAGAACAGGACAGACACAAATTCCTGCTTCAGAACCTAGTATACTATGTATCTACTGTCCTTACACCATACAAATCCTGGTACCCTCATTATCAAAAGATAGCATACACAGTCTTCATGGCATCCTGAAAGCTCCATCACTACTTCCAGGAGTGTTCGATCACAGTGGCCTCCGAAGTACCACTCAACGACATTATAAACAACCGTTATGCTACGGGCCGGATTGCCAAATGGGCCATTGAGCTCCTGTCATTTGACATTATATATAAACCACATCGAGCTATCAAATCCCAAGTCCTGACTTCATCGCCGAATGGACTGAGGCCGAACTCCCTAAAGAGTACGGCACATACTCCGATTGGGTCATGCATTTCAACGGCTCCAAAATGCTGGTAGGCTTAGGAGCGGGTGTCGTTTTCACGCCCCATACCGGAGACGTCGTCCAGTACGTTCTCCAAATACTATACACAAACTCCAATAATGCAGCTGAATACAAGGCCTTATTGCATGGTCTCCGGATGGCTACCTCCATGGGTATACAAGACCTATAAGTGCGTGGGGACTCAAACCTTGCAATATCTCAAATAAATGGAGATTTCGACGCTAAAGATCCGAAGATGGCAGCATATCATAACGCAGTCATAAAAATGTTGGCCCGATTCGAGGGGCTCGAGTTCCATCATGTGGCTCGAGAAAGTAATCAAGCGGCGGATGTTCTTGCTCGTATTGGCGCTAAGCGCGACCCCGTCCCACCTAATATCTTCCTGGAAAGGCTCTTTAAGCCATCCGTGGTGTGGCAGGGGGAAAACGGCAATACTAGTTTGGACCGAAACATAACCCCAGATCCCGAAAACACCGACATAACACCGTCGGCGCATCTCATCATGGGAATCATTGCCTCATGGACCGAACCCTTCCTGGCCTACCTTAATAGGACGGAGCTTCCTGAGGACTAGAATGAGGCCCGCTGCATTGTCCGGCGCTCAAAGGCCTACAAGGTTCATGATGGACAGCTCTACAAGAAAAGCGCCACCGGAGTCCTTCAACGATGTATATCCGAGGAAGAGGGGCAGCAACTCTTGGCTGAAATTCATGCCAGACTTAGCGACCACCACGCCGCAGCTCGGGCTCTTGTTAGCAAGGCCTTCTGTATAGGATTTTATTGGCCGACGGCCCGAGCGGATGCACAGGACCTTGTCCAACGTTGCGTCGGATGCCAACTCTTTGCCAATCAAAGCCATATGCCCCCACTGCCCTACAAACATCCCCATCACTTGGCCTTTCGCGGTCTAGGGACTCGACATGGTTGGACCCCTTAAAGGGGGAAGCCACAAGAAAAAATATCTGCTAGTTATAGTGGACAAATTCACTAAGTGGATAGAGGCTAAACCGGTCAAAACAGATGAGTCCGGCCCGGTAATAGACTTCATAACCGATATTCTGCACCATTATGGTGTCCCACACAGCATCATCACTGACAATGGCTCCAATTTCACAGTCGACGCGGTAAAAACCTGGTGTACTAATCTGGGCATTAAACTAGATTACGCCTCCATCTACCACCCACAAACCAACGGTCAAGTCGAATGCGCCAATGGTCTTATTATGAGCGGCATCAACCCTAGACTAGTGCGGTCTTTGAAAGAATCAGACAAGCACTGGGTTGAGGAGCTCAACTCCGTACTCTAGGAGCTGCGGACCATGCCCAACCGTACTACCGGGTACACACCTTTCTTCATGGTGTATGGTGAAGAGGCCGTAGTGCCCTATGATATTATTCACAACTCACCTAGAGTGTGTATGTACGAAGAGAGAGAAGCCGAGCTCGATCGGCAGGATCGCCTAGATGCCTTGGAGGAGGAACGCGATGTCGCAAAAGCCAGTTCAGCAGTTTACCAACAGCAGGCTGGAAGATACCAAAGCAGAGAAGTACGGGCCAAGACTTAGAACATTGGCGAACTCGTTCTACGCCTCCCGGAGAAGAAAAAGGACAAAATCAAGCCCAAATGGGAGGGTCCCTTCATAATTGACGAAGTTCTCACCGGAGGAGCGTACCGTCTTTGCGATGCATCAGACAATCACCTCGAGCCGAACCCCTGGAACGTAGCCAGACTCCGGAGATTCTACGCCTAGCGCTAAACCCCTTGTTCGCTCCATCTCCCCTGTAGTTTCCATTATTTTCTCTCTCTTTTCCGATTACTTTCTTCTTTCTCGTTTTAAATCTTTGGTCCGGCTAGACCGCACACCATCGGCACATACATCTTTAAACATGTACGCCACTAGTACCTGGGGGCTTCTCGGATAGAAGTTCTTGTCATTCCTTGAGCATCAAGCTCCTCACATATGAGTTTTCCATATGTACCTTTTCTTTGCCATTATATGCATCGATATGACTTAAGTTTTGGCCAAGCTGGGTTGCGTGGCTCCTGTGCTTATGCCCTACGTTCCCGTTAGTTCGTCTAGGGCATAAAGGGAGCACCTCTGTGATTGTTACTGCCGCGTCATCCGGATGTGTACCTCAGACTGGGTGAAGCTGAAAGCTAGCGTCATTCGGTCGGTGAATTAAAGATGTTTTTTAAAAAACTCACTCCATTGTGCACCCCCAAAGGTTATACAAACCGTGGTGCTCACACCACAATTCAGACATGCGCATTAAATGCATGCACACCCAGGGAAAGGAACCCTTAACGGAACTATTCTCTCTGGAATATGTTTCTTACGATATCAATGTAATATAACATAGCTAGCCAGATACAACTTGTCTATTCAACCAACTATGACCCCTACGCCTAGTTTTCCAGGCATACCCGAGCCTATTTGGCTACGACGGTATTCGGAAACACTCCGCACCTTTGGGTCTGGAGGATGAAGTGAAAAGGTCTGCCATGACAAATGATATACAATTCGACTATATGAGGAAAGTACACGGTCATTTGACTCGAAAACCTCCTCTTCTACACCTTCCAACAGGCAGTCTAACTTACAATCCTGTTGGGAATATTTGGCGGCCACCTCTACTTGGTCATACACTAAACTAACGGGAATTTCTTCCCCATTCGACCCTAGCGGTCCGACATGAGCCATGTGATTAGGATCCAGCTTGGTATATCGCGTCTTCACCATGGCCCAGGCCTCTCGCGCACCCTCTCGGCATGCCGATATCTTCCATAGTCGGATACGCTGCCGCGCTCCCTTGAACAGCTCTACCAGCTTCTCCATCCTTCCCGGAGGGGGGTCGGATGGCCATAAAGCCTTGGATACACGCCGCATCGCCTGCTGAGCTTGCTCGTGCAGCTGCGACAGCCCTTGTAGAAGATCACTCGATGATCCGGACACCTCCTCTTCAGGGCGGTTCGTCAAGACACCTGCAATTACAGCTATATCAGCTACCGTTACCTCCAAAAATGTTATAAAAGAAAAGTGGCCACATACCAGTTTGGAGTTTGAGTCATGGAGTTTCTTTTTCTGTTGAACAACTTTTGTCAATACACGCTCGCCCATTGCTAGTAGCTTTTTGGCTCCGCGTTCTTCGCTTCGAGCGGCGTCTAGCTGCTTTCGTACTTGGTCTGATGGCCAAACACAAAGATTAGCACCCAGATTCGCACTATCGGTGTAGCATTATGAATTTTCGATAGAAGGAAACTTTACTGGGAGATGCCTTGTATTTCTCCAATTCGGCATTGGCAGTAAGCAGCCGGCGCTGACACTTTTCCAGCTCCTGAGCTAGCTGGGTTTTCTTCTCCGTAAGCACATGGTCATACATTGATCCTTAAATCAGTTGTTTCAACTCCTTTAAGTCTCGGGCGCTACTGGCATATGGTTATCATAGTCAGACAAAATAAATTTACATGCACATCTTTCAAATGTTGCTTTGTGGCCCTGTTAATCCCATCTCGAGCAGCTCGAATGTACGCATCGGCCGAGTTGAAGGCGTTAAATGACTCTTCTGAAAAGCCAAGGTCTTGTAAAATGGCCCAGCGGCGCCGATGATTTATCGCACTCTCCACTTCCGAGTTGGTGACGGATACATCATCCGAGTCCTCGTCTGGAGGACAGTCCGGCTGCGCCTCCGCATCAGCCCCCGTCTTCATGGAAGGATTTGAATCTGGCTGCGGGAAGTACGGCCGCTCGAACCTCCGGGTACGGTCTGGCGCGTCTTTCTCCTGACACATGGATAACAGGAAGGTCATGGTTGGACGTGACTGCTTAGGTGCAGGTTGGCGAATTCATACCTCTTCGATGATGGCATGGCCGTATCTTCATTTGCTTTCCTCTTGGAAGGCTCGCCCAGAGTGGGGGACGCTCTCTTCGGAGGTACTCTTGGAGTAGTACGGCGCGCCGAACCCTTCCCCTTTTGAGCACAAGACAGTGCAATGGGTAAATAGGAAGGAGAGATCTCTTTTGAATAAGGGGTGTTCAGATCACTTACATGTGAAGCTGGAAGAAGACTGGGGTAATCGGGGATGATGGCCACTTCTGTGCCATCGTAGCTCATCTGGTAAAACACTCCCTCCGCAAGCACCACAAATATGTCGGGATCCTCTTCGAACCAGGGATCGAGCTCTCGGTTGTGGTCCTCCGGCTGTGGGGCGGGACTATAAAATCCCTCGGTGACCTTTCACCAGTGCTGTCATAAGCAAACAAGCTATAAGTTTATCAAAGGCAATTTGGAGATGGAAGGAGTAAAAACAGAGGGGTCAGGCCTTACCCAACTAAGAGGGTTATACATAGAATACCCGTCCCTAAATTTAATGCGGAGAAATTTCTTTCCCTCCCCTTTGAACAGTTCAGCTAATATCTTAGCCAAAGCGGCAGGGGTATCTGGACCTTTCCGGCCGCAGTGAGAGGCGTCGTCCTCCCTATTATAGTGCCACATTGGAAGCCCTCTATATTGGAGCGGCTGAACCCCTCACGCTATGGAAATCTCCATAACCTTGATTACTGTGAGTCCGGACTAAGTGAGCTCTTTTATCCTGGTCATCAGCCGACGAACCTCCATGCCATCTTCCTCTTCAAGATTCCGGGGACGCCAACTATGGCGTTTCTGCAGCGGGACGCGCGCAAATTTAGGAAGACCCTTTCAAATCGGGTCGGGAAGCGCAACGTCCTCTATATAAAACCATTTGGAGGGCCATTCATCGAGTGCCTTCCTTGGTGTGCCAGATGGATATCCGGTATCGGCAACGCGCCATACTTCGGCTTCGCCCACATCAAATATTGACCCTTCATGATTGCACGGGACGAGACAGAACAGCTTCCTCCACAATTCAAAATGAGCCTCGACGCCAAGGAAAAGTTCGCATAAAGCGACGTAACTCGCAATGTGAAGAACAGAGGCCGGAGTGAAGTTGTGCAGCTGGAGGCCGTAGTATTCCAGAAGCCCTCAGAGGAATGGATGGATTGGAAATCCAACGCCTCTTAGCAGGTAGGGGACAAAACACACTCGCTCTCCCCCGGACGGATTGGGGGAGTCCTCTGCTGTAATGCCCTCGATGCGGCTATATCTCCCACGTGTCGAAGCACGACTTAGAGGCATAACTGCATTGAAAGCAATGTCGCAAGTGAGGTAATCTTCACAACAACCCATTTAATGAAATAGGGGAATAAGAGGTACATAGTTGGCTTACAATCGCCACTTCACACAATACATGAATAAAGCATTACATCATCCAGATACAATCAAGGTCCGACTACGGAACCAAAATAAAAAGAAGACTACCCCAAATGCTACACATATCACCGATCGACCCAACTGGGCTCCACTACTGATCAACTGGAAATAGAACAACACAAAGGACAAGATCTTCAAAGAGCTCCTCCTTGTGCTTGGTTGCGTCATCTGCACAGTTCAGCGGCACCTGCAAGCTGGTTTTGGAAGTATCTGTGAGTCACGGGGACTCGGGAATCTCACACCCTCGCGATCAAGACTATTTAAGCTTATGGGTAGGGTAAAAGGTATGAGGTGGAGCTGTAGCAAGCGACTAGCATATATGGTGGCTAACATACGCAAATGAGAGCGAGAAGAGAAGGAAAAGCACGATCGAGAAACTACAATCAAGAAGTGATCCTAGAACAACCTACATCAAGCCTAACTCCAACACCTTGTTCACTTCCCGGACTCCGCCGAGAAGAGACCATCACGGTTACACACGCGGTTGATGTATTTTAGTTAAGATCAACTTTAGGTTTTCTACAACCGGACATTAACAAATTCCCATCTGCCCATAACCGCGGGCATGTCTTTCGAAAGTTCAAATCCCTGCAGGGGTGTCCCAACTTAGCCCATCACAAGCTCTCACGGTCAACGGAGGATATTCCTTCTCCCAAGACAATCCGATCAGGCATGGCATCCCGGTTACAAGACATCCTCGACAATGGTAAAACAAGTCTAGCAACACCGCCCGAATGTGCCGACAAATCCCGATAGGAGCTGCACATATCTCATTCTCGGGGCACACTCAGATGAGCGCTCCATACAACTAAAACCAAACCTCGAGTTTCCCCGAGGGGGCACTGCACAGGGCTCTAGTTTGTACCAACACTCAGAGGAGCACCGGCCGGGGGGGGGGGGGGTTTAAATAAAGATGACCCTTGAGTCTACAGAACCCAAGGGAAAGAAAAGGCTAGGTGGCGAATGGTAAACCCAATGTTGGGCATTGCTGGAGGAGTTTTATTCAAGGTGAACTGTCAAGGGGTTCCCATTATAACCCAACCGTGTAAGGAACGCAAAATCCGGGAACATAACACCGATATGACGGAAACTAGGGCGGCAAGAGTGGAACAAAACACCAGGCATAAGGCCGAGCCTTCCACCCTTTAAAAAGTATATAGATGCATTAATTAAATAAGAGATATTGTGATATCCCAACAAAATATCCATGTTCCAACAAGGAACAAACTCCAATCTTCACCTGCAACTAACAACGCTATAAGAGTGGCTGAGCAAAGCGGAAACATAGCCAAACAACGGTTGGCTAGGACAAGGTGGTTAGAGGCTTGGCTTAACAATATGGGAGGCATGACAAGCAAGTGATAGGTATCGCATCATAGGCATAGCAAAAGAGCAAGCATCTAGCAAGCAAAGATACAAGTGATTTCGAGGGTATGGTCATCTTGCCTGAGATCCCGCAAGGAAGAATAACGAGTCCATGAAGAAGACAAACGGACGTAGTCGAACGGGTCCTCACAAACGCGACGTTATCGGAACCAACCCGAAGAAGCAACACCGGAAAGAAGCACACAACATAGTAAACAACCACCACATAAGCATGGCACGATGCGCAAACAAGTATGATGCATGTCCGGTTTAATGAGGCATGGCATGGCAAAGTGCACAAACAACCCTACAAATTAAGTGGAGCTCAATATGCAACTCCGTTGCATATTGACGAGACACCATGTGACTTATTTAGTTCGATCTTGTTTATGTACTCAACAATATTAAACGTTGTTAGCATGGCAAGAGGTGAAGCATAATGAAAACTACCTATCTAGGAAAGTTTAAATGAGGCCGGAACAACAAAACAACAAGTCCGGAAAATCCTCATGAGCATTTTATAGATTTGGTACGGTTCTGCCCTAAACACAAGTTTAGAGTTATTAACCATGCAAAACAAGTACACCATGTTAAACTAGGCATTTTTCCACCCCATTTACATATAAAGTTTATTAAATTCGGAGTTACGATTATTTAGTTATGAAATAAATCATTTTAGCATGGCATAGGAGCAAATTTAACCAAACATCATTTTAACAATCTTAAACATGGATGAAAATGACATATTATGAAACTACACAAAATGCTAAGCAAATCCATATTAAGTTTGTTTTAATCCGATGCACGGTTTCGAGTTATTATATGCATGTTGTCTAGGGACTTTTCTGTAAAACAGCAGTTTTCTAGACAAATAGACAAATTCGTACTACAGGAAAAAAACTATACTGGGCTGAATTTAAGGAGAGGCCCATAAGGCAATAGGCACAACATAACCATCAGACGCACAGGCACAGAATAGCGGTGGGGCTGGGCTATGCTCACAACGGGCCATGGGCCGAAAGTGGAGAAGCGACTGGGCTGGATCTGGTGAAAAGAAGACGTTGCTGGGCCTTGGGCGACGAATGAATAGAGGGGAAGGTGGTGGCTGGTTGGCTCTTGTCTGCTGTGATTTGGGCACAGCAGAAATCAAGGAGGGACATGGGGAGCACTGGTTGGTGGATGGATGCATCGAGAGGATCCCAAGGTGGGAGAGGAGTGGCGGCGGGTAGCAGGATTGGATGGGAAAACCCTCCTAGGATCTAGGGTTAGACTAGTTATATAGAGGGAGGTTAGGTTAGGGGCTATCTCACCCCTCCGATCGTAATCGGACGGACGGAAAAAATATGTTAGGAAGTCCAATTAACAAAACGGAGACGTTTTGTAGATGTTTGGGGTTGATCCGGATCCAACGGTGACGACTGTCTGGGTCGGGTCCGGGACAGCTTTCGGACGCGCGCGCGAGGAGGTCCGCGGATTGATGAGAGAGCCTGGCGGTAGGTAGTGGACTCTGTAGAAAGCTTCAGGCTGAGAAAAGAGAAGAGAGAAGGCCCGGCGGCTGTTTCTAGAGACCGAAAATGTCCGACGTGTGCCCGGCTATAATGCCGCTATAGTTTAACGGTTGGGCTATCAAACGACCTCCGAATGCGATGAAACTTGACAGGCGGTCTATCTACACTATAATAAGACCACACGCCAACTTTCAACCCAATCCGAGAACATATTTCGGCCACTTATAAAGTAATATTTCGGATGTGCCGCGGGCGCGTGCAAGGGTGTTTGGACTCAGAACGGACAACAGAAGGAATGGGGAGGCCGGGACGGATGCATGTTTTGAAAACATGATGATGCAATGCACATGATGACATGAAAGATGCAACACGCAAGAAAATGACAAGGCAACAACAGCGAATAACTGGCGGACACCTGGCACATCGGTCTCAGGGCGTCACATCTGCCTGAGTCCCCTCATTGAAGAAAGGTAGTCCCGATCGAACAAGGACTAGATGCGCATGGGGAAGGAATCCCTGCATTTGCAACTTCGTCAATCGGCCATGAGACACGAAACACCTCTCCCGCTCGCCTTTCTCTGGGCCAGGACGAGCGGAGGAGCTGGGAGCACTAGCCATGCTGGAATGGTTTCTCCTAAGAAGTCTCTGGGGATTTCTTCTGCGTAGCGTTGAATGGATCTGGGATCCAATCTCCTTAAGTAGGCTCTCTTCCTCAGATGGATGGGGTGTTATTCACAAAAATACCCTGACTTTCCACATTCGCTCGACACGTGGAGGACAAAGATTATTCAACGTGCAGAAGCCAAGGAGGACACATTGGATCAATGGCCGAATACATTACTTGGAGATCATTGAAGGGGGAACCCGCCTTGCAATGGCGAAGACAATATATGTGCCGAGCACCTCGCTATTGAAGACTGGTTCGGGGGCTACTGAGGGAGTCCTGGACTAAGGGGTCCTCGGGCGTCCAGTCTGTTATCCATGGGCCAGACTGATGGGCTGTGAAGACATGAAGGCCGAAGTCTACACCGTGTTTGGATTGGACTCTACTTGGCGTGGAAGGCAAGCTTGGCGACCGAAGATTCCTTCTTATGTAACCGACTCCATGTAAATCCTAGATCCCCTCGGTGTCTATATAAACCGAAGGTGATAGTCTGGAAAGGACAAATACATATACTCATTACCATACCCACATAGGCTATTCTTCTAGGGTTTAGCCATTACGATCTCGTGGTAGATGAACGATTGTAATACTCATATTCATCAAGATCAATCAAGTAGGAAGTAGGGTATTACCTCCATAGAGAGGGCCCGGACCTGGGTAAACATCGTGTCCCCTGTCTCCTGTTACTATCGATCCTAGACGCACAGTTCGGGACCCCCTACCCGAGATCCGCCGGTTTTGACACCGATAGTAGCAGATGGGAATTTGTTAATATCCGGTTGCAGAGGATTTGAAGTAAACTCATTTAAAATACACCAAGCGCGTGCGTAACCATGATGGTCTCTTTCCAAGTGAGTTCGAGAAGAGAACACGGTTGGGTTATGTTTGAACGTAATTAGTTCAGGATCACTTATTGATCATTACTAGTTGCCGACCGTTTGCATAGTTTCTCATCTTATTATTGTATCCTTAAGTTAGCCACCATACAATGCTTAGTCATTTGCCGCAACCTCACCACTTATCCTTTCCATACCCTGTAAGCTTTGCTAGTCGTGATACCCATGGTAATGGGATTGCTGAGTCCTCGTGGCTCACAGATTACTACAACCACATTTGCAGGTATAGGTAATGCGATAACAATGACATGAGAGATATGCTTGCTTGTTTTGGAGTTCTCCTTCTTCATTGGTCTTGAGATAGGTTCCTAGGCTAGCAGGGTGGATGTCGTTTGAGTTTCTGTTTGTGTTTCATCCGTAGTCGGATGTTGTTCTAATGTATGATGTCTGATGTATTCTTGTGGCATTTTTATGCCCTTTGTACGTATCCCCAACTTTTATGTAATGGTATGATGTAATGATATCCACCTTGCAAAAGTGTGTCAATATGCGGTTCTATCCTTGGTGGGACCTTCGATTTCCTTTAGGATAGAGTCGCATATTGGGCGTGACACGTTGGTATCAGAGCCTTACCGACCTTAGGATCCCCCTTGATTGATCGAACCACTGCCATTGTTGAGTCTAGAAGAAAATTATTTTAAGTCTTAGTTATATCGGAGAGTAGGAATTCTTTTTACTCCTTATCCCCTTCATCGCTTTGGTGAGGACTCCTGTCATAGATGTTTTGACTTCACTTTCCTCTTTTTCACTCAAATTTGTCTTAGGATGACGCGGGTATTGTTGGATCATTGCGATATCATTGTGATGACGATTCTGTCTTGGTGCCTCCTGACATTTAGGGGTTGTGGCAGTGTCCCGGGGAGTGGTGCTCCAAGGTGGTTTTGTCATAGTGCTTATCGTTTTAGTTTCGAAATACCAGAGTTTGCCAACATTGAAAACGCTTCTATACTCTCTGTGGTGAGAGTAGTTTGACGACACCCAGTACTGGGGAGAGCGATCAGATGTATTGCCACAGCTAGTATATCGGATGTTTTCGAATGTCCGAGGTACACAATTTCTGAAGGTTTCTTGGTTATGTGTTGAAGGATAGATACAGTAGGAACATAGGGCTTTTTAGTTGTGTGATATATGTGTGCCTCCATGTATCCCCAACACCAGATTGCATAACCAGAAAGTTTCGGGAGTTAATAGGTGGGAATTCAAGTATTTACCTAGGATATCTTTTCTACAGATGCATGATACGAGGTTGGGTTCGACGTTTAGTTGTCCGCCTATCCACGGTTGGTTTTACAGTTGTCTCGTTGTGTCTTAAGGAGTCCTTGACTATGCTGACTCGGGGACGCTTCGTATGTCATGTGCACTGCCTTGTACATGATGGTGTTGTATGATTGAGCTCATGTGGGCCCCATCACAAAAATTTCAGACGAAATCTCTATCATGTGTTTGTTTCTGGCTTATTCTACAAGCCAATCCTTTGTTTTGTTTTGAGTTGCGGTATTCGAGTTGCTTCAAAGTCATGTGTGGATTCCATACCTTTTCTAACCGGTGTTCTCATGTTTCTATGTGAATACAAATCCTTCTTGTTCATCGAGGTTGTCATGTTAATTCATCAATTCTCAGTTTTTCTCAACGGCATTCGTTTCAACCGTCCCAAGTTGTTTTTTGTCGTCCCACCCACCCACCCCTTTTTTCAAGTACTTATATTTCTTAATCAAGTACCCCTTTTATCGATTTGAAGTAACTTCATTCTTTTCAATCAGTGTTCTAACCCGGTGATTCTCGTGAAGATGCTAAGGAAGCTTCAAGTTCATCGTTCTTGATTCTCATACTATTTTCTGGTGGATTCAATTCAAGGTTTTGGGGTTGATCACATCCCTTTCCTCCTTTCAAATGCTTTCTAATGCCGGTGGACCTCTTAATCATTCACTTCTCACTATTCAAGGGTTCTGGTGTGTTGAAGATATCTCGGAAGATTTGTGTCTCCATTATCAATCCATTCAAGCTATTTCGAGGTTGTTATCTCATTCAAGCCATTTAGTTCAATCGGTGCAATCTCTCTTGTCAAGAATTTTTTTCCAATGGTGTTTCTTTTGAGTGGGCCCTAACCCATAGGTCTGTTCCCAGGATCTAACCTGACTTTTGTAATTATCAGGAGCGATTCTCAAATTCATTTCAAAGTTCGATGTAAGAATGGATCTCGATCAGTCTTATGCCTTCTCCAGGACCGCTTTTAAATTATCTTTGTCTTTGGCTCAACCATTTATTTTTTTCATTCATCTGGAGTGTCTCAACAATATGGTGGTGTTTCTCATCGTCATTCTCAACATTTGAAGACCGAATAAGAGTTTCCTCTAAATCTTGCCCCGTTCTGTTGAAGATTCGCAGTGCTCGCTCGATGTTATCCTCTCAAATTGTTTCCAATCGTGCGATTCTTTTCTTACCCATCCGGATTATTTGAGGAGTTGTTTTCCGTTTCCATTATTCATAGGCCATCATGTCGAAATATTTCTTCGTTCCAAGTTTTCAGCTTCGTTCTCCAATTGTTCTAAACTGATGCCACTTCGTTCGTCTCCATATTCGTACCAGAGCATTGTTCAAGTATTCTCTAGTCACCTCGTGATATCTCCGTTCTCATGTATCTAAATTCTTTCAAGTATCTTTAGTCGTGTTATAATTCTTCCCGGTGAATTGTGCCTTTGCTACGTTCATTTTCAATTCTTACGGTGGTTCGTTCAAGATTTCTCTTCCCTTGTGTTACTATCAATCCATTTGTTCTTTTCAAGTCCTACCGGTGATTCATTGAAGACCTTACCAAGTTTGCTCTATATCTCTCCTTAATCCTTTTCTATGAGAATGAGTAGTATTCCAAATCCATTGCGGGTCACTAATTTAATTGCTGAAGGATAAGCATAGTGCAATTCTTATTCTTGTTTCATCGAGTAAATTCAGTTCCTTATTCCGGAGGTTCATCAAAATTCTTGGTTTCAATTGTTTCATCTTTCTTTTTTCCGGAGATCCAAGTTTTCTCGGTTATATCATTGCGAAGCTCCATCCAATCATTGCAAGGCTTCAATCTTGTTTGCTTCAACCTTCAATTCTTTTATGTTATCATTTCCTATATGGAGTTCTTCATTGAGGCTCAACATGGCGATTCATCAAGGATTTCTTTCATTCTTGAAGTGTTCATCAAGATTCTTGTTGGAGGAACTCAAGAATTCTTCATCTTGCATTTCGAAGTGCACTTCTTTCTACCTTATCTTTGAAGTGGTGTTATGTCACTCTTGACAATTTCCTTCATGTTTCATGATTCACAAGTTGTCAGGAATGAGATATTTTAAACCCATCGATCTCTTTGTTGGAGTTATCTTGGTATAGATTTCACCTAAAGCTTTCCCTAAGGATGTTGCTAATTGTGGCGCTTATCAATGATCCAAGTTATCTCTTATCATCTTGGTGGAAGAAGTTTTTCATCTCTTTGTTGTTATCAATCAAATTAATTGATTCTGTTAGCGGCTGGTCTTCACCTTATAATTTTCGGATGTTTTCCATAATTCTATTAGAAATCATATCTTTTAGTTGTTGGTTATTTCAAGAACTTTGTTCTAGCTTTCTGCGTAAGCCTGCTCTTTCGAGTTCCTTGTGGCAGAAGTTCACCTCAAGTTATTGAGATGCTTTCCATAAGTCCAGAACAAGCTTATTCTTTTCGTTGTTGATTTTCCAACAACTCCATTCAACCCTTATACGTAAGGATGCTTTTCAAATTCATTTGTGGTAGAAGTTGTTGTTCTCTTCTATGTTCCTTTCATTCCATTCTTCATTTGTTTCGGAGGCATTGTGATGTTTCTCTCTTCACTCATTATCTAATTTTGTAAAGATCATGTTCTTTTCCTGGATTATCATTTTAACCGGTGTGTGGTGTTCTCTTTTCAAATTCTTTTCATCTTATCAACTTTTCCTTCTCTTTTCTACTAGAGTGTTGTCCAAATTCTATCATTCTTGTTCCTTGGCTATCTCGTCATACCGGTGTGCTTTCATATTCTTTTGGTTCGTTAAGCTCTTGTTTCATGTCTTTCAACCCAAAAGGTTTTCCCAATGTTGCTTGTTCCTATTGTCTAACGAAGTGTTTTCAATCACATTCATCTCCCTCAGATTCTTTCTTTCAAGTTGTTCAACCTCCAAGGTTCTTTGGTTTCACTCTTTTGTCAAGAAGCAAGTTTGTTTTACCTCTTCCTCTTCCGTTTCTCTCCGGTTCCATCCTTAGATCTCGGGGCGAGATCTCTTGTAAGTGGACGAGTGTTGTGACAACCCGAGACCGATGCTCCAGAAGCCTTCCAGTTTTTTCGTTGTTGCCGTGTGTTTTATTTGTTTGTTGCATTCATCATCGCATCATTCGCATTGCATCGGCACTCCATTGCCGTCATTTTTCAAAAACTAGCATCCGTTCATTGTTGTCATTTCTCCCTTCGCCTTCATCACCTTCTCTCGGACCCCTTGCCTTCGTTGACCATTCCAAGACTAACTGGGTTTGCTTCCCTCTTGTCTGGCTGCATAACCTCTCTACACAGTGCACATACCTCCCCTCGCGCGCGTCCGAAAACTTCCCCGAACCCGAACCGCACGATCATGATCGATGGGTCCGGATCATCCCCAAACATCCCTAAAATATCTTTGGCTTCATATTTGGGCTCCCTAACCCACTTATTCCAAACCACCCGATTGCAATCGGAGGATTCAAATCATCCCCTTTCGTATATATGGACCCCTAGTCCATCTTTAGACCCAAACCCAAACCCTAAAACCTAGGAACTTTGTCCCACGCAGCCACCGCCAGCATCTCCCACCTCGGGATCCTCCCCAATCCAAAAATCCCACTCATTTTCAACACCAGACCAACCCATCACCTCCCCTCCCAATGCACGCACCTTCTCCTCTCCTTCCGCGTTGACCAATCACGCAGCCTCCTTCCGATCCAGCCAGCCACCTCTCTGCTTGAGCCCCCAACCACCAGCGACTGGAGGACCGTTCCTCCAACCAGAACCCAGTGCCTACAGCAGCGCCCGGGTGCTCCTCACCTCGTCGGTGCACCCCGCCTCCATTCGAGCGCCGAGAACGGAAACCCCGTGCCCGGATCTCACCGTCGTGCCACCCGTCCGAGCTTCGGCGAGCCCAGCCACCTGGACCGTGCCCCGTAGACCCCGGCAGCAGGACCAGGTCACGACTCCCCTGCCCTTCACCTCTCCCTTCTACTATGTTCTCTCCTCCCTGTAACCTCTCTCTCCCTCTCCAGGAACTTCTTCCGGCTGAATCAAGACGGGAGCATGCTCCTCCGCCTGTTTTCCCCGCCCGCGCTCCAAGTTCTCGTGCCGCCGCTGCTTGCTGTCGAGCAGGGGCGATTCCTGCTGTGCTTCGAGCCTCACCCCTGCACCGTCTTCCCCGCGCACTGCAGGAGACAGGCGACCACCCCGGCAAGCTCCGTCGCCTCCCCTCACTCCAGCTCCGCTGCTGCCTGCGTCCTCTACTTCTTCTAGGACGGCCAACACCAAGAACTGCTCATTCCGTTCGAGCGTTGACCGCAGCCCGCTCCAAGTCCTGTGCCTCACAAGCTCATGTGGCCGCTGCCTCTGTTCGATCCGGAGGATCCAGCCGCCCCTCGCCCGCTTCGTCACGCGTGGCTGAGTTAACCATGGGTGGACTCAGCCCGCGCTTGGCCGAACCGCTCCCCTGCCAGTCCGAGCCACCACCGATCGGGCCACGGCCCGCTAGGTGAGCTCCTTCCCTAGCCCTCTGTGCACTAATTCGGCCCGTGTCATGTTTTTTTCTATTCTGCGAATTTCTCTATTCCCAGAAACTACATATTTACAGAAAAAATGCTCCATGTTCATGCATTAATAACTCCACAACCGTGCATTGGATTAAAATGGTTTAAACATGTAAAATGCCTAGAATCTCATCTAGTTTCATAATATGCCACTTTCGTCCATTTTTAAAATGTTGTTTGCATTTAATTTGCATAAATTCCATGATAAAATGATTTATTTAATAACTAAATAACCGTATCTCCGAATTAAATGAACTTTATTTGTAAATGGGGTAGGAAAATGCATAGATTAACGTGGTGCAATTATTTTTCATGTTTAACAACTGTAAAATTGTGTATAGGGCATAACAGTACCAACTTTGAAATATGCACATGAGGATTTTCCGGAACTGTTGTTTGTTATTTCCGGCCTCATTTAAAATTGCCTAAATAGTTAGTTTACTTATGTTTCACCCCTTGGCATGTTTAACAACATTTAATATTGTTGGGTACATCACCGAGAGCGAACTAAATAATTATATGTGGTGTTTCGAGCTCCACTTAACTTGTAGTATTGTTTGTTGCACTTTGCCATGCCATGACTCATTAAACCGGACATGTATCATACTTGGTTGTGTATCATGCCATGTTTATGCTTGTTGGTTTACCGTGTTGTTTGCTTTTTTCTGGTCGCACTTCTTCTCAATAGTTCTGGTAACATTGCGATTGTGAGAATTCGTTCAACTATGTGTTGGGTCGTCTACTTCATGGATTCGGTCTTCTTCCTAGCGGGATCTCAGGCAAGATGACCGTCTCCTTGGATCTCACTACTATCTTTGCTTTGCTAGTTTTTCTCGATGCTATCGCTATATCCGCTATCCACCACTTGTTTATTAAGCCTCCCAAATTGCTATGTTAGCCTCTAACCTTTTCCACAATCCCAGCAAATCGTTGTTTGACTATGTTACCACTTTTCTCAGCCACTCTTCTAGCATTGCTAGTTGCAGGTGCAGTTGCAGGTTGTTCCATGTTTGGGACATGTATATCATGGATATCATGGGATATCACAATATCTCTTATTTAATTAATTCACATATATACTTGGTAAAGGGTGGAAGGCTCAGCCTTTTGCCTAGTGTTTTGTTTCACTCTTGTCGCCTTAGTTTCCGTCATACGGGTGTTATGTTTCTTGATTTTGCATCCCTAACACGATGAGGGTTTATGGGCCCCTCTTGACAACTCGCTTTGAATAAAACTCTTCCAGCAAGGCCCAACATTGGTTTTATCATCTGCCTAATAACAACTAAAACTTGCATCGGGACCGGCTAGCACCCGAGGATAAATAATCAACCCCCCGCACCAGTGCTCTTCTGAGTGTTGGTCCAAACTAGAGCACCATGACGGACCACCCCTAGGCAACTTGGGGTATTTGGTTCCTGTACGCTTCGCTCATCCGGTGTGCCATGAGAACGAGATACGTGCGCCTCCTATCAGGATTTGTCGGCACATCGGGCGGTCTTGCTGGTTTTGCTTTACCATTGTCGAAATGTCTTGTGCACCGGGATTCCGAGTCTAGTCGGAGGGTCCCGCGATGGAGGATTGTCTCCGTGGATCATGAGCTTGTCATGGGCTAAGTTGGGACACCTCTGCAGGGTTTAAACTTTTGAGAGCCGTGCCCGCGGTTATGTGGCAGATGGGAATTTGTTAATATCCGGTTGTAGAGGACTTGAAGTAAACTCATTTAAAATACTTCAACTGCGTGTGTAACCGTGATGGTCTCTTTTCAAGTGAGTTCGAGAAGAGAGCACAGTTGGGTTATGTTTGAACGTAAGTAGTTTAGGATCACTTATTGATCATTACTAGTTGTCTACCGTTTGTGTAGTTTCTCATTTTACTCTTGTATTCGTAATTTAGCCATCATACAATGCTTAGTCGCTTGCTGCAACCTCACCACTTATCCTTTCCATACGCTTTAAGCTTTGCTAGTCGTGATACCCATGGTAATGGGATTGCTGAGTCCTCGTGGCTCACGGATTACTACAACCACAGTTGCATGTACAGGTAATGCAATGATCATGACATGAGAACGATGCTTGCTTGTTTTGGAGTTCTCCTTCTTCGTTCATCTTGGGATAGGTTCCTGGTTGGCAGCCCGGGCTAGCAGGGTAGGTGTCATTTTAGTTTGTGTTTGTGTTTCATCCGTAGTCGGATGTTGTTCTCATGTATGATGTCTGATGGATTCTTGTGGCATTTGTATGCCCTTTGTATGTATCCCCAACTTTTATGTAATAGTATGATGTAATGATATCCACCTTGCAAAAGTGTGTCAATATGCGATTCTATCCTGGGTGGGACCTTCGAGTTCCTTTAGGATAGAGTCGCATATTGGGTGTGACAATAACCAAGTTCATGTTTAAGTTTGAATGTCAATCAAAACTTATTGGCCTTTCATGAATTTGGAATACGCACTAAGATGTCTATGTTTCAAATTGAAAATAATTCATAATTGATTAAAGTTAGTTCCTAAATTAATTAGTAAACCATTTCATTTTATTTGGTTTATTTAAATGACCTTCAAGTTTCCCTTAGGTTCAAACTAAATTCAATTCATATTTATTACTTTTCGTAACTACAAATCCAACATAATTACTAAAGTTTACCTATTCTAATCCCCTAAAAAAGTAGTAGATTTAATTTAAGTTACTAAATTCTAATGGAAAAATGATTTGTTCAAAGTAAACCTATGATTTTAAAGTTATAATAGAATTAAGTTTAAATTAATCTTAAAAGTTTCTAAAGTTGAATAATAATCCAAAATATTTACTAAACTCCATATTTTATTTTCTGAACTATGTTGAAAAGTAACCATTTCAATTAAACCTCTTTATTCTAAGCGAATATCTCAACCAGCTTTAAAATTATTTGAAT
Source organism: Triticum monococcum (assembly GCA_034509565.1). NCBI lineage: Eukaryota > Viridiplantae > Streptophyta > Magnoliopsida > Poales > Poaceae > Triticum > Triticum monococcum. Next base: position 379,640,541 of record CM067844.1, on the reverse strand, counting down.
TATAGTTACTGTTAAACTATATTTAAAATAAAATTCTAGATATAGTGAGCGAAGTTGAAACTAAATTTCACTAGATTTATTCTGCAAAAATAATCAACTTAATTGGATTTATAAATTGCAATCTATGCCTATTTGAGTTTAAATTCAGTATGTTTGAATTCAGGTTTCAAACTATTCAAATGCCAAATTTTATTAGTCTTGGTGAAAGTACATTTCATAAGGATCATTTTGCAAAAAGAATTGCTCAATTTGGATTTACAGAATAAAAGTTATGATAGTTTGAAGTTACAATCAAGGTTGTCAGAATCGCGATTCTGTTATACGATTCTACGACTTTACGATCCAAACTAACCCCTATGATTCTACGATTTTAGTTCACAGAATCTGCGTTTCTACGATCCGGATAGTGAAGATTTTACGATTTGCGATCCTACCATCAGTGCTCCGATCCGATTCAAAATTACGATTCTGACAACCTTGGTTACAATAGATTTTCTGTAGAAGTGTCATTTTAAACAGTGATTTAATTTAACTCAATTTCTGTTTTGGATTATGCTTGGCCACATTGCGGCTTCTGATTGGCCGATACCATTTCACGGTGAGGGGCTCTATGTGCCACTAGATCAAACGGAATCTAGGGGTCCGTGTTTTATTCGAGCTAGGGTTTTGGGGGGAGGGAAATTGCTCACCGTAGGGTCGTCGGAGATGAGGTCGATGGCGGTGTGCAGCTCGGGAGTCGATGGGGACACACATTCTTGTTGGGAAACATTGCATGGAAAACAAAAAAATTCTATGCACACGCAAGATCTATCCATGGAGATGCATAGCAACGAGAGGGGAGAGTGTGTCTACGTACCCTCATAGATTGTAAGCAGAAGCGTTTAACAACGCTTTTGATGTAGTCATACTCTTCGCGATCCGATCATGATCCAACCTATCTAGTGCCGAAGGAACGACACCTCTAAGTTTAGCACACATGTGGCTCCATGATGTCTCCTCCTTCTTGATCCAGCAAGCAAGAGAGGAGAAGTAGATGGGATCACAACCAACACGATGGCGTGGTGTGATTGTGGTGGTGGAGTACCGACAACGCTTCACTAAGCGTCGCCGGGACGAGGTGGTGGAACTATGGAGTAATGGGAGAGAGAGAGAGGGGTGCCAAGGGCTTGGTGTGTCCTCTTGGGGCACACCTCCCCTCTATATATAGATGGAGGGGCATGGAAAACAGCCCCTCAAAGCCCTAGGGTGCAGCTAAGGGGGAGAGGACTTGGACTCCAAGTCCAATCCTATTCCTACTAGGACTTCTTCCTTTTTTGCCTTCCCTAGCGACATGGCTTTTAAGGACTTGGTGCACCTAGCCCAATATGGCCAGGGCACCTCCCCACAGCTCATGCTATCCCTTGGGTCGTGGTGGACCCACTTGTGGACTTGCAGACCCCTCCGGAATCCATGAGAACCTTCTAGAAGCTTCCCGGTACAATACCGAATAAACTGCACTTTTTTTCTGGAACCCAAAATATGACTTCCCATATATAAATCTTTACCTCTTGACCATTCCGAGATTCCTCGTGACATCCGGCATCTCACCCAGGACTCCTAACAACATTTAGTTACCACTCATAAAAAATCCCGGCACTACTCTAGCGTCAACGAACGTTAAGCGTGCAACCCTGTAGGTTCGGGAATTATGTAGTCATGACTGAGAGACCTCTTTGTTTAATAACCAATTGCGGAACCTAGATGCCCATATTGATTCCTACATATTCCACAAAGATCTTTAGTCGGTTGAACTTCGATGACAACATACATAATTCCCTTTGTCTCTCGGTATGTTACATGCCCGAGATTCGATCGTCGGTATCTCTATACCTAGTTCAACCTCGTTACTGGCAAGCACTACTGGAATCTGGCATTTTGCCACCTGACAGCTGACGGCAAAGAGGTTCTTTGCTGTCCGCTGTGAGGAAGCAGATGGCAAAGAAAGTGCTGATGGCAAAAAGGGTATTGTCAGCTACTTCTTTGCCGTCAGCTAGCTGACGACAAGAGCCAGGTGGGCCCCACAGGGCACGACGTGGCTAGGTCAGCTTCTTTGTCGTTTGCTAGCAGACGACAAATAGGTGACTACCTTGCCGACTGCTAGCCGACAACAATGTTCCTCCTTTGCTGCCCTCTAGCGGACGACAAAGAGGAGTCATGAGCCAGCCCTGACGGTCGCCCTCTTTGCCGTATGCTAGCAGACTTCAAAGAAGACCCACTTAACGAGTGACACCGTATCCCTCTCTCTCTCTCTCTCTCTCTCTCTCTCTCTCTCTCTCTCTTCCTCCCACGCGCCCGACTGCTAGCAGACTTCAAAGAAGAAGAAGAAGAAGAAGAAGAAGAAGAAGAAGAAACACCCCGACCCCTACACCCTGACACCCCGACCTTGACACCACACTCCGACCCACACCACGACCCCGACCACGACACCCCGACCCCGACACGACAACCCGAGACCCCGGCACGACACCCCGATCCCGATACTCTGACACCCCGACCCCGACACCACGACACCCTGACACCACACCCCGACCTCGACCCTGACACCCCGACCCTGACACGACACCCTGACACCCCGGCACGACACACCGACCCCTACACCCTGACACCCGGACACCACACCCTGACCCCGACCACCGACACCCTGACACCCTAACACCCTGACAATCCACACCCCGACCCCGACCCCGACCACCCACACCCCGACCCCGACACCCTGACACCCCGACCATCGACACCCCGACCCCCGACTCCCGACACCATGACACCACACCCCGACAGCCTGACACCACACCCCGCCCCGACCCCTACACCATGACAACCCGATTGACCCCGACACCCTGACACGACACCCTGACCCCGACACCCACCCCAATGGGGTCATATATTTGTGAATTATTAGTTAGGTCGTATATTTTTTGATTTTGTTATGCAAAACATCATATATATTTGTGTTGATCGGGTGGATTTAAATGTGAAGTTGTTTTGTCGCTGCGAGGGTGTGGTGTTTGATGACCTCCCTGTGCGTTTGACAAGCTCCGCCCTTGTGCTCGTTGGTGAGCACAAATGAAATCTCCTCCTCCCCCCTTCATTTGCTCTGTTCTGGTCTTCGTACCGATGAAACTTGCTAGCTATAGGTGTCAATCATCAGCATGCATAACCAATATGCGTCTCCCATTCAAAAGGGTTTCATCTATAAATATGCATGCATGTGCATATTTATAATCGTGATTCTTTTGAATTATCAAACGTTATCCATGCACAACCCGAGTATGTGTAGATTCGGTTCGTTTTCCCATATGCTCTGCTCTGGATCAGACGCAGAATTGCGTCAGTGCCTCCCTGTTGTTCTCTGGGTACACATCCTCTCTGCTTATTGCCGAGACATGTATCAAGAGAACAGTGGGGAGGTGCTGCCAAAATTTTGCGTCGGATCCGGAGCAGAGCATGGGAAGGTGAACCCAATCTACAGATACTCGAGTGGTATTAGGACCTATGTTTACCTATTAGAGTGTAGGTTGCATGGACGTAATAAAACTGACAAACTCCATTAATCGATGGATATGGTTTTCTTAATTATTTATATATTTCTTGTGTGTCAAGTAGGTAGTCAATATGAGTGATCGTGCGTGGATGTGCACCGTTTACACCTGTGAGAAAGTTTGGACCGAGGAATGGTTAACAAAAACCAAGGGGTTTGTTAGAGCTGCATTTGCAAATGCCAAAAATTAAGTGTCCGGTGCGACAACTATAATAAGAGGGATGAGCTTGAAATGAGTAAACACCTGTAGAAGTTCGGATTTATGCCTGGTTACACGGTCTAGACATTTCATGGTGAGTCTGCCCAATGTGCCAGAGCCGAGGTGGTTCATCGTCGCACCGACGAGCATGGTACCAGGATGGAAGACATGGTGCAAGACTTTGATGATGCTCGGGACTCGGACGAGGAGATGGAGGAATCTACAGAGGCCATCACTGAAATGTTGGAGTCCTCAAAACATCCTCTCCACGAGCACACTAAGCTTTGTCAGCTGGATGCCATCTCACAAATAATGGCTTTGAAGGCTCAATTTAACTTGGGCAGAGAATGCTACGACGCAATGATGACAGTATTCGGACGATTTCTACACAAAGGCCATGTGCTACCTGCAAACCTGTACCAGTCAGACAAAATCCTCCATGCTCTTAAGATGCCCTATGAGAAGATACATGCCTGTGAGAAAGGATGTGTCTTATTTAGGCTTCAGGATGAGGACTTGAACTATTGTCCCATTTGCAAGTCTTCCAGGTATGTTGTGGTAGACAACGGTATGGGTGAGAAGATGCAGACCAAAATACCCGTTAATGTTCTTCGGTATATTCCAATCGCACCAAGACTTCAACGTCTTTTCATGGTCGAAGAGACGGCCAGACAGATGACATGGCACAAAAGGGGCAAAAGAACTGAACTAGATGCAGATGGGAATGTGATGATGGTGCACACATCAGATGGTGAAGTGTGGAAGCGCTTCGACGCATTACATAAGGAAAAAATGGTAGATCCAAGGCACCCTCGAGTCACTGTCAGCACGGATGGGTTTAGTGTGTTTGGTCAGACGGCAGCCCAATATAGTTGTTGGCCTGTGTTTGTCATTCCACTCAATCTCCCCCCGGGCAGATTATGCAAAGAAAGAACATTTACCTGACGTTGATAATTCCAGGGCCCAACTATCCGGGGAAGGATATGAATGTGTACATGCAGCCGCTTAAGGACGAATTGCAAGAAGCTTGGGATAATGGGTTCAAGACATACGCTGCCTTTAGCAAACAGAACCTCATAATGCGTGCCTGGTACATGTACTCGACGCATGACTTGCCGGCGTATGCGCTATTCATTGGCTGGTGTGGGTTCCTGTACCCCACATGCAAGGGAGCTCTTGAGTTCGTTGGCTGAAGGCAGGGCACAAGTATACTTGCTTCGACTTGCATAGACCGTTTCTAGATCCTCGCCATAAGTTCAGGAAAGACAAGAAGAACTTCATCAAAGGTAGAGTTGTCAAACACACTACACCACATGCATTGACAGGCCAACAGATCCTAGATTAGTTAAATGCTCTCGAGCTAGATCCAGAGCGTCCAGGGTATTTCAAGGGGTATAATAAGGAACGTGCCTGGACTCACAAGACATGCTTGTGTGATCTGCCTTACTTCAAATACCTCCTTTGCCCACACAACATCGACGTGATGCACACCGAAAAGAATGTCACCGAAGACATTTTTGGTACATTGTTTGGCATAGAAGGGAAATCAAAGGATAATACTAAGGCTAGAGTCGATCAAGAGGAGCTATGTGATAGACAGTTACAAAACATGCAAGAACCGAAAGGAAAGCGGAACTGGACGAAGCCAGAGGCATGGTTCAACCTTGGAAGGCCAGCTACGAGGGAAATTATTTTGTGGGTGAAAATGCAGTTGATGTTCCCCGATGAGTATGCAGCAAATCTAAAGAGGGGAGCGAGTCTTGAAAATTGAAAATATTTCGTCTAAAAAGTCATGATTGGCACATATGAATTGAGCAGATAATGCTAGTGATGTTGCGTGGCTTCATCCCTACGGATGAATGGCTAGTACTGGCAGACCTGAGCTATTTCTTCCATGTTCTTTGTGCGAAAGAACTATCGCCTGGCCTCCTTGAAGAAATGGAACATTTGGCGCTGGAGTTGATCTGCAAGTTAGAGATGATCTTTCTACCAAGCTTCTTTAATCCAATGCAACACTTGATTTTGCATCTCCCGACCGAGGCAAGATTGGGGGGGCGTGCAAAATCGTTGGTGATACTCAATAGTGAGGATGCAGAAGATGCTTCGAGCAAAATGTAAAAATAAATGTAGAATTGAAGCATCGATGCGCGAGGCATTCATCACTGAGGACACGACAAACTTCGTGACAACACACTGTGAAGCAAAAAAATTGTCATTTGCATAATCCGAAGCCTTGGTACAATGCTGACGACCCTAAAAAGGGTCGATCCAACCTCAGCCTAACATAAGTGCCCTCGCACTAGCCAGTGGTTCGAAACCAGTATCATTGGATGTAGAAGAATGGCGGACCATTTTCATTGTATCTCTTCAACAACCTAACAGAAGTGCGGCCGTACATCGAGTAAGATCTCGGTACATTGTTTCGCAACTTCCAATTCCTTTGGAACTGCTCTTGTTCCTGGATATTTGATCCAGTCTATACGTCGCCATATTCTCGTATGGAGCGATGATCTGAAAAGATTCCGTCGAAGAGTATGAGCTTCTGACAAAGCAAGGAGGCGAATATCCCGATTTCATCTCTTGGTTCAAAAAACGGCAATTTCCATTAGACAATTTTATTTCTTTGGCTAATTTGTGACTAATGCAACAATCCTTTCATATTAAACTTGTAGGCTAATTCAGAGATTATGGATGCCGAACTGAGATAAGTAGCTAATGGTTTTGACTATAAGGTTCGTTCATTTTACAAATACGACATCAATGGGTATCGCTTTCGTACCTATGGCAAAGAGATATCTATGGCCGACCGAAAGTCTACAAATTGTTGTGTCTGCTATCGGCGAAGGAGATATCGAGTATTATGGAAGAGTTGAAGCAATTTATGAACTTCAGTTATATGGTGAAAACCCACCAAACGTCGTAGTCTTCAGACGTTATTGGTTCTAGCCGAGGGAGACTAGAAGGACTCATGAACATATATGACTAGTCGAAATCAAACAAAGAACCCATTTGGATGTTGATGTCTACTACACAACCTTCTTCTTGTAGACGTTGTTGGGCCTCCAAGTGCAGAGGTTTATAGGACAGTAGCAAATTTCCCTCAAGTGGATGACCTAAGGTTTATCAATCCGTAGGTGGCGTAGGATGAAGATGGTCTCTCTCAAGCAACCCTGCAACCAAATAACAAAGAGTGTCTTGTGTCCCCAACACACCCAATACAATGGTAAATTGTATAGGTGCACTAGTTCGGCGAAGAAATGGTGATACAAGTGCAATATGGATGGTAGATAATAGTTTTTGTAATCTGAAAATATAAAAACAACAAGGTAACGAATGATAAAAGTGAGTGTAAACGGTATGGCAACGATGGTAAAAAAGGCCTAGGGTTCATACTTTCGCTAGTGTAAGTTCCCTCAACAATACTAACATAATTGGATCACATAACTATCCCTCAACATGCAACAAAGAGTCACTCCAAAGTCACTAATAGCGGAGAATGAACGAAGAGATTATGGTAGGGTACGAAACCACCTCAAAGTTATTCTTTCCAATCAATCAATTGGGCTATTCCTATAAGTGTCACAAACAGCCCTAGAGTTCGTACTAGAATAACACCTTAAGACACAAATCAACCAAAACCCTAATGTCACCTAGATACTCCAATGTCACCTCAAGTATCCGTGGGCATGATTATACGATATGCATCACACAATCTCAGATTCATCTATTCAACCAACACATAGAACCTCAAAGAGTGCCCCAAAGTTTCTACCGGAGAATAACGACGAAAACGTGTGCCAACCCCTATGCATAGGTTCATGGGCGGAACCCGCAAGTTGGTCACCAAAACATACATCAAGTGGCACGCGGTATCCCATTGTCACCACGAATATCCACGGCAAGACATACATCAAGTGTTCTCAAGTCTTTAAAGACTCAATCCGATAAGATTACTTCAAGGGGAAAACTCAATTCATTACAAGAGAGAAGAGGGGGAGGAGAAACATAAGATCCAACTATAATAGCAAAGCTCGCGATACATCAAGATCGTATCATCTCAAGAACACGAGAGAGAGAGAGAGATCAAACACATAGCTACTGGTACATACCCTCAGCCCCGAGGGAGAACTACTCCCTCCTCGTCATGGAGAGCACCGGGATGATGAAGATGGCCACCGGAGAAGGATTGTCCCCTCCGGCAGGGTGCCGGAACGGGTCTAGATTGGTTTCGGTGGCTACAGAGGCTTCTGGCGGCGGAACTCCCGATCTATCTTTTTTCTCTGATGTTTTCAGGGTATATGGAGATATATAGGTGGAAGAAGCACGTCGGTGGAGCTCCGAGGGGCCCACGAGGCAGGGGGCGCGCCCAAGGGGGGCTCCCTCCACCCTCGTGACCTCCCCGGAAACTTCTTGGAGTAGGGTCCAAGTCTCCTGGATCACGTTCGGTGAGAAGGTCACGTTCCCGAAGGTTTCATTCCGTTTGGAATCCGTTTGATATTCTGTTTCCTCGAAATACTGAAATAGGCAAAAAACAGCAATTCTGGGCTGGGCCTCCGGTTAATAGGTTAGTCCCAAAAATAATATAAAAGTGGAAAATAAAGCCCAATATAGTCCAAAATAGTAGATAAAGTAGCATGGAGCAATCAAAAATTATAGATACGTTGGAGACGTATCAGGCATCCCCAAGCTTAATTCCTGCTCGTCAGAGTAGGTAAATGATAAAAAGTGAATTTTTGATGCGGAGTGATACTTTGGCATAATTTCAATGTAAATCTTCTTAATCATGGTATGAATATTCAGATCCGAAAGGTTCAAGATAAAAGTTCATATTGACATAAAAATGATAATACTTCAAGCATACTAATCAAACAATTATGTCATCTCAAAATAACATGGCCCAAGGAAGTTCATCCCTACAAAATCATATAGTTAGGCTATGCTTCATTTTCGTCACACAAAGATGTTCCCAACTTCTATACCCCCGATGACAAGCCAAGCAATTGTTTCATACTCAAATAATCTCAAACTTTTTCAACCTTCACGCAATACATGAGCGCGAGCCATGGACATAGCACTATGGGTGGTATAGAATATGATGATGGGGATTGTGTGGAGAAGACAAAAAAGGAGAAAGTCTCACATCAACGAGGCTAATCAATGAGGTATGGAGATGCCCATCAATTGATGTTAATGCAAGGAGTAGGGATTGCCATGCAACGGATGCACTAGAGCTAAGAATGCTCAACAAAAGAAAACTAGTGGGTGTGCATCCAACTTGCTTGCTCATGAAGACCTAGGGCATTTTGAGGAAGCCCATCGTTGGAATATACAAGCCAAGTTCTATAATGAAAAATTCCCACTAGTATGAACAAGACAACTTATGAGACTCACTATATGAAAATCATGGTGCTACTTTGAAGCACAAGTGTGGAAAAAGAGATAGTAGCATTGCCCTTTTTATTTTCTCTCTTTTTTTGGGCCTTTCTTTTTTTCTTTTTGGCTTTTTTTTGATTGGCAATGCTCTAATAATGATGATCATCACACTTCTATTGATTACAACATAATGATTACAACTCGATACTAGAACAAGATATGACTCTATATGAATGCCTCCGGCAGTGTACCGGGATGGTGCAATGAATCAAGAGTGACATGTATGAAAAATAATGCATGGTGGCTTTGCCACAAATACGATGTCAACTACAAGATCATGCAATGGCAATATGACAAATGTAAAGCATGTCATGATGATGATGATGATGATGATGATGATGATGATGGAAGTTGCATGGCAATATATCTCGGAATGGCTATGGAAATGCCATGATAGGTAGGTATGGTGGCTGTTTTGAGGAATATATAGGGAGGTTTATGTGTGAAAGAGAGTATCATATCACGGGGTTTGGATGCACCGACGAAGTTTGCACCAACTCTCAATGTGAGAAAGGGCAATGCACGGTACCAAAGAGGCTAGCAAATGGCGGAAAGGTAAAAGTGCGTATAATCCATGGACTCAACATTAGTCAAAAGAACTCATATACTTATTGCAAAAATTTAGAAGTCATCAAAAATCAAGTACTACGCGCATGCTCCTAGGGGGATAGATTGGTAGGAAAAGACCATCGCTCGTCCTCGACCGCCACTCATAAGGATGCACAAGCCAGGTACACTTCATGCTTCAAATTTGTTACACAACTTTAACCATACGTGCATGCTATGGGACTTGCTAACTTCAACACAAGTATTTCTCAAATTCACAACTACTCAACTAGCACGACTATGATATTATCACCTCCATATCTCAAAACAATTATCAAGCATCAAACTTATCTTAGTATTCAACCCACTAAAAAGAAAGTTTCACATATCTTGAATACCAAGTATATTAACATTAAGCAAATTACCATGCTATTAATGACTCTCAAAATAATCAAAGTGAAGCATGAGAGATCAAGTTTCTTTAAAACAAACCCCCACCGTGCTCTAAAAGATCTAAGTGAAGCACTAGAGCAAAAATTATCACGCTCAAAAAGATATAAGTGAAGCACATAGAGTATTCTAACAAATTTCAATTTATACAAGGCTCTCTCAAAAGGTGTGTACAGCAAGGATGATTGTGGAAGACTAACAAGCAAAGACACAAATAATACAGGACGCTCCAAGCAAAACACATATCATGTGGTGAATAAAAATATAGCTCCAAGTAAATTACCGATGGAAGTGGACGAGAGAGGGGATGCCTTCCGGGGCATCCCCATGCTTTGACTTTTTGGTGTTCTTGGATTATCTTGGGGGTGCCATGGGCATCCCAAGCTTAGGCTCTTGCCACTCCTTGTTCCATAATCCATCAAAAGAATTCACCCAAAACTTGAAAACTTCACAACACAAAACTCAATAGAAATCTCGTGAGCTCCGTTAGAGAAAGAAAACAAAAGACTACTTTAAGGTACTGTAGTGAACTTGTTCTTTATTTTTATTGGTGTTAAACCTACTGTATTCCAATTTCTCATGGTTTATAAACTATTTTACTAGCCATAGATTCATCAAAATAAGCAAACAACACACGCAAAACAGAATCTGTCAAAAACAAAACAGTCTGTAGTAATCTGTTACTAACGCAAACTTCTGGAACCAAAAATTTCTACCAAAATTAGAAGACCTGGGAAATTTGTTTATTGATCAGCAGAAATTGGAATCACTATTTTATCACGTTCTGGTGATTTTTGACAATTCGGGCACTGAGCGCAAAGATTCTGGAAATTACAGCAAGATCAAATAACTATCTTCCAAGAAGATCTAATAGGTTTAACTTGGCACAAACACTAATTAAAAGATAAAACCACATCTAAACAGAATATAGATGGATTATTTATTCCTAAACAGAACCCAAAAAAACACAAAAAAAATTGGGTTGCCTCCCAACAAGCGCTATCGTTTAACGCCCCTAGCTAGGCATGATGATTTCAATGATGCTCACATAAAAGATAAGAATTGTAACATAAAGAGAGCATCATGAAGAATATGACTAGCACATTTAAGTCTAACCCACTTCCTATGCATAGGTATTTTGTGAGAAAACAACTTGTGGGGACAAGAATCAACTTGCATAGGAAGGTAAAACAAGCATAACTTCAAAATTTTAAGCACATAGAGAGGAAACTTGATATTATTGCAATTCCTACAAGCATATGTTCCTCCCTCATAATAATTTTCAGTAGCATCATGAATGAATTCAACAATATAACCAGCACCTAAAGCATTCCTTTCATGATCTACAAGCATAGAAATTTTATTACTCTCCACATAAGCAAAATTCTTCTCATGAATAATAGTGGGAGCAAACTCAACAAAATAACTATCATGTGATTGAAAATTAAGATCAAGATGACAAGTTTCATGGTTATCGTTATTCTCTAAAGCATACGTGTCATCACAATAATCATCATAGATTGGAGGCATGCTTTCATCATAATAAATTTTCTCATCAAAACTTGGGGGACAAAAAATATCATCTTCATCAAACATAGCTTCCCCAAGCTTGTGGCTTTGCATATCATTAGCATCATGGATATTCAAGGAATTCATACTAACAACATTGCAATCATGCTCATCATTAAAATATTTAGTGCCAAACATTTTATAGATTTCTTCTTCTAGCACTTGAGCACAAGTATCCTTTCCATCATACTCACGAAAGATATTAAAAAGGTGAAGCGTATGAGACAAACTCAATTCCATTTTTTGGTAGTTTTCTTTTATAAACTAGACTAGTGCTAAAACAAGAAACAAAAAGGTTCGATTGCAAGATCTAAAGATATACCTTCACTTACCTAGCCTCCCCGGCAACGGCGCCAGAAAAGAGCTTAGTTGACGGGGTGTGTTAGTGCCGCTTTCCTTGCCTCCCCGGCAACGGTGCCAGAAAAGAGCTTGATGTCTACTACACAACCTTCTTCTTGTAGACGTTGTTGGGCCTCCAAGTGCACAGGTTTGTAGGACAATAGCAAATTTCCCTCAAGTGGATGACCTAAGGTTTATCAATCCGTAGGAGGCATAGGATGAAGATGGTCTCTCTCAAGCAACCCTGCAACCAAATAACAAAGAGTGTCTTGTCTCCCCAACACACCCAATACAATGGTAAATTGTATAGGTGCACTAGTTTGGCGAAGAGATGGCGACACAAGTGCAATATGGATGGTAGATAATAGTTTTTGTAATCTGAAAATATAAAAACAGCAAGGTAACGAATGATAAAAGTGAGCGTAAACGGTATGGCAATGATGGTAAACAAGGCCTAGGGTTCATACTTTCGCTAGTGTAAGTTCCCTCAACAATACTAACATAATTGGATCACATAACTATCCCTCAACATGCAACAAAGGGTCACTCCAAAGTCACTAATAGTGGAGAACGAACGAAGAGATTATGGTAGGGTACGAAACCACCTCAAAGTTATTCTTTCCAATCAATCCATTGGGCTATTCCTATAAGTGTCACAAACAGCCCTAGAGTTCGTACTAGAATAACACCTTAAGACACAAATCAACCAAAACCCTAATGTCACCTAGATACTCCAATGTCACCTCAAGTATCCGTGGGCATGATTATACGATATGCATCACACAATCTCAGATTCATCTATTCAACCAACACATAGAACCTCAAAGAGTGCCCCAATGTTTCTACCAGAGAATCACGACGAAAACGTGTGCCAACCCCTATGCATAGGTTCATGGGCAGAACCCGCAAGTTGGTCACCAAAACATACATCAAGTGGCACGCGGTATCCCATTGTCACCACGAATATCCACGGCAAGACATACATCAAGTGTTCTCAAGTCTTTAAAGACTCAATCCGATAAGATTACTTCAAGGGGAAAACTCAATTCAGTACAAGAGAGAAGAGGGGGAGGAGAAACATAAGATCCAACTATAATAGCAAAGCTCGTGATACATCAAGATCGTATCATCTCAAGAACACGAGAGAGAGAGAGAGAGAGAGAGAGATCAAACACATAGCTACTGGTACATACCCTCAGCCCTGAGGGAGAACTACTCCCTCCTCGTCATGGAGAGCACCGGATGATGAAGATGGCCACCGGAGAAGGATTGCCCCCTCCGACAGGGTGCCGGAACGGGTCTAGATTGGTTTTCGATGGCTACGGAGGCTTCTGGCGGCGGAACTCCCGATCTATCTTTTTTCTCTGATGTTTTTACGGTATATGGAGATATATAGGCGGAAGAAGCACGTCGGTGGAGCTCTGAGGGGCCCACGAGACAGGGGGGCGCGCCCAGGGGGGGCGCCCTCCACCCTCGTGACCTCCCCGGAAACTTCTTGGAGTAGGGTCCAAGTCTGCTAGATCACGTTCAGTGAGAAGATCACGTTCCCGAAGGTTTCATTCCGTTTGGACTCCGTTTGATATTCTGTTTCCTCGAAATACTGAAATAGGCAAAAAACAGCAATTCTTGGGTGGGCCTCCGGTTAATAGGTTAGTCCCAAAAATAATATAAAAGTGGAAAATAAAGCCCAATATAGTCCAAAACAGTAGATAAAGTAGCATGGAGCAATCAAAAATTATAGATATGTTGGAGACGTATCGGATGTTCCCGATGTCTATATTACGGCTCAACAGGCAACCCAAGTTTTCTGTCTACCGTGGGCCTGTCAAAATGATCCAAATCTCAGTGGTTGGGATGCCGTTTATGAAGTGGCACCACGTGTTAGACCACCTCCCGCCAATGAATAGGATTATGAACCTCACATTAACCAAGACACATATGATGAAGGAGAATTCTTCCAAGAAACACGTCTTTCAAAAAAACATTTCAAGAACCGCTCTACTCCACCCCAGAACATTGAAGTAGACAATGATAGTGAATCCGACTTCACCCCTGAGCCGGAAAAAAAAGAGCCGAAACATGAAGAAGTTACTTCTGCAGATGACTTGTCAATGCTTGAACGATTACGTAAATGAGGCCTTCCACATGTTGATGCATTTATAGATGATGATGATGAGCACGTCACTGATAGTGATGATGATGATGATGCATTTGACGATCTTGGAGCATATATAAACGATTCAGAGTAATATTAGTAATGTGAGGTATTCAATTGTTATTATGTTCATGATGATCATACACTTAAATTATATACATATTATTCATGTTAGGTATTCAAATTTTTTATGTTGTACTAATTTCATTTACTTTTTGTCATTGCAAGTGTTGACAGGGTGGTGGGCAAGGGTCCAGAGCGCCCCGAGCCTCCTGCGAGCGCTACTGGGAGGGGGTAGTTCCATTATTCCACCCTAGTCCCTCCGGAGAGCGTTGCTAGACAGTATGCAGATAGCAGTGAAGGGCGCTTCCCCTTTGGCTGGGAGAGGTCGGGGGAGGACGAAGAAGGCTGCTAGAGGTGGACGTGGCAACGGGAAAGGTAGGAAGGCTGCTACGCCTTCCTTGCTGCCACCACAGGACTGCTCCATCTGACGTGGACCCATCTCGGACTCTGGTCCATGAGCCTCCGGTCGCCGATCCTTCGCCTCACCTGGCTCGGGTCGCCGATCCTTCACCCCACAAGACTCGTGTCGCCGATCCTTAGCCCCACGTGAGTCCGGTCCGAGAGTCTTCATCCCAGAAGACTCCAGTCCCTGAGTCTTCTTCCCACAAGACTCCGGAGGCTAGTGGCCCTACTGATGGTAGCAGGACACCTTTTCTAATGATAGATACAGCGACGATGAGCTAGTTGATAAGGGCAAGAAGGTCTACCAGCATGGCAGTACAAAGCTACCGCCCGTGCCGACGACCCCCGACCAGAGGTGGTTGATTGCGCCTAATGGGTTGAAGTAAGTGCATTTACTCTTTTTTAACCTTTTGCCTTCACGTTTCTTCAAATTAATATCTAATGTGTTGGCCTTGTCATACTTCAGGGGCTGTGTACACCCCCGAGGTGCCCGCAAGCCCAACGAGGTCCTTGGTGTGCTTTGCCGGCCGCACTTCCCTGGGTGGGTCCGTTGCCCGATGAGGGTCAGGTTCCACAGCTAGCACTGAGTTGGGAGCTGTACTCGGTTGCCCCGGCCCCGTCGGAGGAGATGGTCGCCGGTGTCTTGTGCGAGACGGTGGCCGACATTGTGTTCCGTCGGTTTTGTGTAATTTCTCCTTTATAGAATTAAAAATCAACACTACCTAGTGATTGTACTAATCAGTGTTGTCTTGTTTGACTGCAGACCTTCTATAGGGTTTTAGAGGGAGAGCAGGAGGCGATGTCCATGGTTGTCGAAGCCGGGTGCAAGCGCCTACTTTAGAACTTACAACACGAGGCTCGGGTGTAGGTCGTTCGAGACTACTACGCCTCAAAGGATATTAGGAGGGCCAAGAAGAAGTGTCGCAGCAAGTTTCTGAGTAAGGAGAAGTACAAGAAGGTAATTGCCCTTAAGGCCTTGAACTTAGTTTTCTTGATTTGATTCGTAGGCGTAGCGCTGAAATTTCTCTTGACTAACTTAGGTGCCCCCGAGATGGTGTGCGGATAAGATGGGCTGTTGGGAGGCGTTGGCGGATGCGTGGTGCTCTCCCCAATTCCTAGTCGAACACCATAGGGCCAAGGATAAGCGTGACCAAATGGAAGGTGTACCACACCATCAAGGGAGCTCCAACCTGTTTGAGTACGGGGATCACTCGGTATGTGGTTTGCTACATGATTCATGCAATTTCATTCTTCATGCTAGCATTTTTCCCTTCCAAAATGACTTAATATGCTTAGTTAGTTAAAGAATGGCATAACTACCTTGGATAGTTCATTTATGACATAATTAGGTCTAAAATGACATAATAACCTTAGATAGCTCTATAAAATAACTAAATATGCTTTAGTTAGTTAAAAATGGCATAACTACCTAGGATAGCTAAATATTGACCTAAACTAATCTTAGCTAGTTCATTTATGACATATTTAGCTCTAAAATAACATAATAACCTTAGATAGCTCTATAAAATGACTAAATATGCTTTAGTTAGTTAAAAACTGGCATAACTACCTTGGATAGCTCTATAAAATGACTAAATATGCTTTAGTTAGTTAAAAAATGGCATAACTACATTGGATAGCTCAATAACGACCTAAACTAATCTTAGCTAGTTCATTCATGACATAATTAGCTCTAAAATAACATAATAACCTTAGATAGCTCTATAAAATGCCTAAATATGCTTTAGTTAGCTAAAAATGGTATAATTACCTTGGATAGCTCAATAATGACATAATTAGCATACTTTGGTAAAAAATGGCATAATAATCTTGGTTACCTCCAAAATGACCTAAACTTAGCTTATTTTCCTCAAAAATGACATAATAACCTTACTTAGCTCCAAAATGACCTATTTACATAGCAATACCATTCTTCATGCTAGCTTGAACCCTTAACTAATATTTTGTTCCTCTCTCTCAGGCGCAGCACAAAAAGAAGCCTGTGCCAAATCTGTTCGACCTCTATGGCATGGCCCATACTGCCCCGTACAAGAAGGCCAAGGCATTCACGGAGTCTGGCCTAGATCATCCAGAGAGCTTCACCAACATCTCCTCCCACCACATGCTCGTGAGGTACAGAGAAGAGGGGAAGGCGCAGAAAGGGGAGGACTTTAAACCGAGCCAGGATCCTTTTGATAAAGAGTTAGTGATGATATCTGGTGGCGGGAGGTCCCATGGCTCCATAGCCATTGCTGATGGACTGGTACGTTGTCCTAGGACTCCCGCAGATCAAGAAGTGCCAGAGTAGCTCTAATCCTGAGATAACGCCTCATGCACGGCCCGCGGAGCTTGCCATGGTGGTTAGTTATACGGACTCTCTCACCTTTCCTCCATTACATTGTGTGTGCGTCCATTGATGATTACAATACTAATGAGGAGTGGTGTGTTGCAGGCATTGGTTGAGAAAGAGAGATTCAACACCCAGGCGCTTTTGGAGGAGGCAAAAGGGAGGCGGCGGAGAGGGTGAGGGAGATGGAGGAGAGGACGGCTAAGCTGTTGGAGTAGGAGAGGAATCAGAATGAGGCGTCTCACCGGGCCCTATACGAGCTCCTTGTGGTACGTTTCTCGTGTATATTAGCCAAATCATGCACATAATGTTCGCATTACTAACTAATATGACTAACTCATGAGAACCAAATGTGCAGATCACGTGCGAGAAAAACGGTCAGACCCCTCCACCGATGCTCGAGATTGCTTCGGCAACCACGGTGAGTTTGATTTGAATGGTCGTTAGTTACTAGTATTCACATTTTAGTTGCATCATGCTAACGAGACATTATTGGAAATGACCTCTAGTGCAGCATGCCTCCCGGCAAGCATCAACCAATTTGTGTCCTTAGCATTTTGAGGGGTCCACAT
This sequence comes from Triticum monococcum, assembly GCA_034509565.1. Lineage (NCBI taxonomy): Eukaryota > Viridiplantae > Streptophyta > Magnoliopsida > Poales > Poaceae > Triticum > Triticum monococcum. The sequence goes on along the minus strand of CM067844.1, from coordinate 379,622,889 downwards.
TTCTACACTACTAGGGAAAACCTTATACACAGAAATTTAGCAGTAGCGCGTGTCAAAAAAGGGCGCTAGTGCTAAATAGCAGTAGCGCGTGTCCGTAAACCGCGCTACAGATACAATAGTAGCAGTAGCGCGTGCGCATGAAAATGCGCTACCACTAATATCCCCTTTGCTAAAACGATAGGCTACGCATAGCAGTAGCGGTCTTGAGGAAAGCGCGCCACCGCTAGCACATAAGTAGCAGCGCGTTTCACGCGGAGAGCGCTACTGCTAATGGAAATAAAATAAAATAAAAAACAAATGGAAAAGTAAATGAAAAATAAAGAAATAGAAAAAGGAGAAAGGAAAAAAATAAAATGTAGTGCAAAATAAATGAGAAAGCGCAAAAAAGGAGAAAGACGTAGCAGTAGCGTTTGTTCGTAAGACGCGCTATAGCTAACGTAGCTGCACGCATTTCCTAGACCCCCGCTGTAGAAACAGAAAAGGAAATAAGAAAGATGAAGGAAATTACATAGCTATAGCAGTAGTACGTTTTGTGAAAATCGCTATAGCTAACTTAGCTATAGCGCGTTTCGCGAAAAGCGCTACCTCTAAGTTTGACTTAAACAAAAAACCCTTTCCCGCGGCCACCACTTCTCCCCCAAATCCCTCGACCCACCCCGCCACCGTCTGCCCAATTCACCGTCACCCCACTTTGCCACCGTCTCCTGCCGACGTCGACTCCCTCGGAGCCACCAGAGCCGCGCGCCATCGACACCACCGGAGCCGCCCCCAACGCCACCGGAGCCGCAGTCGACGCCACCGGATCCACCCTCGCCATAACTGCCTCCCTCGCCGTCAGCGGAGACGCCCCCGCCACCACCGGAGCCATCCTCTGTAAGCCCCCACCCCTCCTCTCTCTCTATCTCTAAATTAGTTATGTTAATTTAGTTAGGAAAAGAATCTAGTTAGGTTAATTTAGTTAGGTTAATTAGTTAGGTTAATTTGACAGAGATGCCCGTGCCTCCCTCACCGTAGGAAATTTTTTTATATGCTTAACTAGGGCAGTAGAGTTAGGGTTGTAGTGTTTAATTACAAATGTTAGGAAAGTAAGGTTTAACTAGATGTTAACTAGGGTGGTAAGATTTAGTTTAGAGAAAAAATCAATATAAAAATATAAATTTCTATTAGTGTTGCAAGTCTAGTAGGTTCTTAATTTTTAGTGAATTTTTATTAGGACAAAAATTTAGGACATAATTTGAGTTCTAGGTTCATAATTTGAGTTCTAGGGTTCATCCATCTATATTTGGCTTTTGAATTGAGTTTCAGAGAGCATGAGATTTGTGTAGATTTTCTTGAAGTGTCAAACACTAGGAGATGCAAATTTGAAGTGGTCATGATATATGAAAAATCCTCAATTGTGTTTTCTCATTGATCATAATCGACATTGAAGTGGTTCGATTGTGCCCAAGTGGCCTTTTGTTGTTTCCAGGGAATGAAGCCGAGTGGCCTATGTTTTGCCAGAATGTTGATTCATTTCTGTTCCGGCAAAATTCAGGTTCTCGATTTGTCCACTTTTTAGCAAAGGTCATGCCAAAATTTTCCGTGAATTTTGGCATGACTTGTGCTACAAACTAGGACAAATCGAGTGCCCGGGATTTGCCGCACCGGGAAGGAGTCAACGTTCCTGCAAAACAATAGGCCTTTTTATGTCATTATTCATTTTATTAGGTCTAGAATTAATTGACTAGATTTAATCGTAGGAAACATGGCTAGCAACGATGAAGGACAGGGTTTTGGTGATTGCGACGACGTCTACCGGGCGGCAGACGAATTTTTTAGCCTTGCCGACATCGAGACCGGCGCTGAGACTCAGACCGGCATCAAGACTGAGACTGAGACCGGCGCTGAAACTCAGACCGGCATCGAGACCGGCGCTGCCTCAGGGACCGGAGCCGGTGTAGAACCGAAAGCAAAGAGGCAACGACCTCCTAACAAACTCAGGACTACTAGATTGGTGGTCATAGAGGTGGACGATGGCAATTTTGAGCCAAAGGCACCCAAGGAAGCGCGTCGATGCTACGACAATCAGATAGGCTGCATCGTACGGACAACCGCCACCATCAATGATGAGAAACTACAGAAGATAGAAAATATGAGGAGCTCCCTCCTAAAGAAGTTTCACCAGATATTATCATTCCCAGGCTGGAATGAGAAGGATTATAAAGATCCAGATGAGGACCCGGCAGTGAAGAAGATAAACAAACACGCCATGGCCAAGTTTAGCGACGCGTTGGCCTCCTGGAAAAATCGAGTGAAAGCAAAGATCATCGACAAGAAGGAACCCTACTCCGAGATTGTAAAGGATAATCCGACAATCATGCAAGAGCAGCTTCAAATATTTAAGGAGGCTTGCGAGGCCGAAGCTGCCAAAAAAAAGTCTAAGTACATGAAGGGGCTCAAGAGAGGAACATTGGGAGCCACCACCTCGGAAGCCGTGGTTACGGCGGAAAGAGGTCCAAATGGGCCATGGAGGACGCGAAAGCCGCGAGTCTGGGCATCACAGACCCCTTGGCGGATTTCATCGTCCGGCAGGAGCGTGACGTCCATAGGGCCGGGCACCGTTGGGACCCAGTGAAGAAGGTTTACGAGACAAAACCGGTCATTACGGAGTTCATGAGATTGCTGGTAATTTTAGTTTCTGATCAATTCGACTGCACATGTTAGTCATATTTGTAAACGATCCTTGTGCCTTTTGTAGAGAGAGCAACACCCGATTGCGGCCGAAAGCGACTCGCCGTCTGAGGCATTGGCGAGGCCCATGTGGGACACTCCATTCAACTGGGCGTTGAACATATTGAAATGACAACCGGTGGATACTCGACCGTCGTATGGACGTGTGCACGGTGTCGGAGACGGCGCCACGTGGAAGAAGTACTGCCGTGAGACTACGGAGGAGAGAAAGGAAAGACGGAGGTTAACTAAAGAAAACATCGACAAGAAGGTTGAGATTGCGGTTGAGAAGAAATCATCTCTAACAGTCGCAACAGCGGTAGCTGCCGCAAAACAGGTGGTTGCAGATTTGTCTACTTCCTTGGTGACAGGCGTTTTCACTTGGACAAGGCAACATCCAGAAAAAAATGCAGAGGACTTTCCCCTTGCTGACTTCTTGGGGAGCAGCTCGACTAGCATTGCACCAGCACCTGCTCCCGCACCAGCTCCCGCATCGGACGTGCTCGGTGGTGCTTCGTCTTTGGCTGAGCTCGACGCCCTCATGGTATCTGTCACACCGGCCCCCTTCAATATAAATGTATAATCTCCCGTTTTCGTTGCCTTTCGGATGTCTCACGTCGCAGACTTTTCTTTGAAGGCTGACGAAACCCCATGCACCATATTGTACACCATCGGCGACCAGAAGGTGGACGTGGGGAAGGCGAAGATAATGAAGCCGAAGGAACCATTGTTCCACAGTCGGCCGATCCCCCCGAACGTCTTGAAGGTTTCCGTGGCCAGTGTCAAACCGGGCCACGAGAATTTGCCTCTTCCAATACTAGCGGGGGATGACGACGAGACACCGCGGCGGCTTGGTGATTGTTGCAATGGGTTGGTCCTGTTGTGGCCAAAGAGTCTGCTTCGTCTGGAGGTGGCCGGGAGCACACCCACGAGCACGCAGCCTCAGCAAGGTATGAACATCAACACCCGACCTACCCAATTAGCGTCGGGTGTCGGGTTGGGTGATAGCGGACGGGGTAAGGAGGAGGCTCCATTAGTCGCTGTTGACGTCGCCATGGATGAGGATGAGGATGACGATGGCGCTGAACAGTATGTCTATACTGGCGCCTCCTCAGGGTTTGAGCGTCATGAGTCGATGCCTAAATTGCCGTCTCAACTTATTATGGACGACCTTCCGGTAGTAAAGAAGTCTAGGAAGAGAGCGAGGAAAGGAAAAAAAGATGATTCTATGTTCCAGCCACCTCAGCAGCCTCGGCTTCAGGACCGTATAGATATCCCCGATGTGGATAAATGGCATATCCTCGGTCAATCAATCCTACCTGCAACAGCGCTACGGGCCAGATTCGGCGATCTAAGCAGACTTCATGACGATGTGTTGCGGGTAGAGAAAGGCCTCATCGCCTCGAAAGATCTAGGATACCCACTCTACGTGGTTAACGTTCCGCGGCAAATGTCGTACGTCAACAGCTTCCCCGCAGATAAGTTATTCCTCCGATTCGATTACATATTCGACATGTTTCACGTGAAGAAGCTGGATTTTACGTTTGTCCGCCTTTATGCCTTGCACATGAACTACATCATCGGGGTTGAGCAGATATCTCATATCTGTGTTGCTGACCCGTACTACATGCACGAGGGCTTCTTGGGAGTTAGCGCAAAGCACCGTGAATACGCGAGGGATTACATCGTCAGTTTCATGCTCGCCAATAAGGACAAGGAGGCGATTCTCGTGCCTTATCATCCCGTGTAAGTCATCCGCGCTGCTACCCTTCCTTCAATTTCAATCATTAATTTGCACGGTGGAAGCTAATTAATTTGAGGTGTACTTATTTTGCGCAGTAGCGGGCGCGCCGTCCTCATCATCCTCTACCCCCGATTCTCCCACGCTCTTTACTTGGACTCGTCGAAGAACATTCACGAAAAGGATTACACCCACATCAAGGATGTTCTCGACAGTTCTATGGTTTACTACCAAGCAGGGGGTGGAGACGTCAGGGACAAGAAGAGAAGGGGCGGCAGGGTCGCCTTCGGCCATAAGACCATCTTCTGCTGCATCCAGCAACCGAACGATTCTCTTAATGATGTATTCTATGTCCTACACGACATGCTGGAGTACAGACGGGATCACCAGAACCTTTGCATGTCACCTAGATCCAGCGATTCCCATATTCTGCAATGGGCAAAGGACATAGGAGATATCGAGGATCATCGACTTCGAGCTGAGTTCTATAACATCCAGCACGAACTTGCCCAAATCATCATGAAGGAGGTTGTCGGAAAAACAGGGATGTTCTATGGAGTAGGACAAATGTCACGGGAAAACGTCCGAACATGGGTAGCCTATCAGTGTCTCGACATGAAGCCTTTTACTAAGCTCGAGGACTATCTCCCTGACTTGGATGGATGGAACGACATGTTGGAGTGATTGTCGATATATGACAATGTGTCCGTTTAGTCCATACTTTCTGTATGACAAAACTTTGAGTTATGCACGGTGAAACTTTATTTGTGATGTAATTAAACTGTCCTCCTCCTCGACTAGCGAAAATCACTCTAGTTAGGGCATTTTGGGGTATGATGAACTTTGTTATTTATGCTTATGATATGTTGTTTCTATTTTTGCCAAGTCTGTCTCTATCTGTTGCTCAACTATATATGTTGCATATCATCGACTCATGTGAAAATGCAGGTGCATAGATCATAGATGGCGAAGAAGTGCTACGCCAGGAGTATATATACGACTTGTGGCCGGAGTGTCAGGCCCCGGTGTACCGGTTTCCGATTTTCGAGCGACAGGCAGTAGTTAGTTGAGGTTCACGCTAATGCAAGAGAGGGATACGAGCTCATGTACTCAAAGTGATAGCTCTTCTCGTGTATATCATTGATTAGATGGATGATGATGTATTTGCAAGTAATCGAGACTTGTATCGCTATTTTCGAGATGATGACGAGAGACCACATTGTGTTGGATTATGATTATGATGATGACATGATTTGATGAGACTAATTGTATGTATATGCTATGATTACATTTGCATGTGTATGATATGCTAATGATTATTGTATAAATCCTATTCAAATACAAAACAAATATGCAGGGAAAAAACTAATAAAACTAGTAGTAGTGAGGGGGAAAATTTAGGAGTAGCGCCGCCTTACCAGTAGCGCTTCCCAGTAAACAGTGCTGCAGATAATATCAGCAGCGCCCTTTTATAAAGAGCGCTACAGCTATTCATGTATAGCAGTAGCGTGGGACAGCAGGCGCTACTGCTATACGTTAGCTATAGCGCCTTATTAGTAGCGCCGGTCCCCGCGCTACTAATAGGCCCAAAACCCGCGCTGCTGCTAGGCTTTTCCCTAGTAGTGCTAGTCCATGCCAGGCCAATCATTGAATTGTCTGAAATGATCATCTTGAAATTGTATTAGTTCAATGAGCTCAGGGTTGGAAAAAGCGGCAGGCGTAAGCGAGGTGGTTGGCCTTCGCCTAGTGCCTAGGCGGTGCCAAGGCACCCTAGGCGCGGCCTAGGCGGTAATATAATTTTTACTCGTAGTGTATTTGTGATTATTATATGGGTGTTGATATTAGTTTAGGGCATATAAATAAGTTAATTACCATCTACTACCATTGGAATATAACCCGTTTGGCATATTAGTTTAGTATGTGGCATGATTTCTTGATTGGGTAGGAAATTCCTTGCTTGCCATGCTAGACCTCCATTTATGCCCTAGGCGAGGCATTTGGCTATTGCCTAGCGCCTAGGCGTGCCTAAGAGCCTCCTAGGCACTACCTTTTCCAACAAATAATGAGCTATATGTTGTTAAGAATTACCAAAACCACCCAGGGATTAGTTGCCCTTTCAATCTCCCCCTTTTTGGTAATTAATGACAACATATAGATCAAAGCTTCGACAAATAGTAATAAGCGTGAAATATATTGTCGCTTTGAGAAGTATGTGATAAGTAAGAACTCCCCCTAAATTTGTGCATTATTCATAATTTTCTTTTGAATGCAAATGCACAATCGATTAGTATTATGGGTTACTCATCTATGTCACATACATCTTGGTGGAGCGCTCAAAATTATATTAAATGAAATATGCACTCATCACCAAGGCAAAGTGAATGAGCATACATGAGAGATAAATAATATCATCATCCAAGCACAAGCATTAAAGTGTGATACGATCAAACACATGATCAAACAAGTATCTCACAGACACAAAGTATCATCCAGGCAAGCAAACAAATAAGTATCAAACAAGTAGCAAATGAGGCAAAAAGAAGCAAAACTCTCTCTCTCTCGAAGCCTATGATATATACACTTTCTCCCCCTTTGGCAACATGTTACCGAAAAGGTCAAAAATGCATAGTGCTATGTGGATATCTAGGCTTGATCTTAGGGAGGAGGCGTGGAGAGGACTCCGAGGAAGAATGCATCTGTTGAGGTTGTTGGAGCTGGTGGAGTTGCAACCGGAGGGGCTACCGAAGTTGTGGCTGCAGGTGCTGACATAGTAGCTCTTGTGTCTATCATAGGCACTGCTGCAGATCTCTGTGCCCTAGGCACTCTCTGAAAGGCATCTGTGGTAGCTTTCCCTTTCCTTTCCTCAGCTTCTTCCTCGAGCTCCTCAATAGCTGTTTGCATTCCTGTCACCTTCAAGTCAAGATCATAGAACTTTGTCTCAATGATCTTCTCAACTCTCTTGATTCTGAGTCAGGGTGGCCAATCCTTTCTCAATCCTCAGAGTGGCGTGAATAAGATATCCATGTTGATCTTGCTTGGACTTGAGGAAGACCTGTGAAGCCTCTTCAGTACTTCGCATCTTTGCTGCCTTCTTAGCTTTTGCTTTCTCCCTCTTCTCTTGGGCCTCTACTGATGTGGGATCTTCAGCATTCATGACAACTATGTTGTCCTCAAAGTCGGGCCTCAAGGGAAGGTGTTCCTTTTCTAACAAGTATGTGCTTGTGCCCATCTTGGAGTTGATGAGCATCTGGATGTGCGTAGCATACCCACATGATCTCTTATGGTCTGAAGTTGTACTCTTGATTGTCTCAATAATCAAACTCATCACTTTAAGCTTCTTGGGCACATAAAAAAATTGAAGCAAATTGATGGAGTGGCCTCTGATCATCTTGTGATTTCTTGACTTGGCCAACAAGGTGTGCCTCAAGATGGTGTTGATAGTGGCCAGTCCAGACAATAGATAATATACAGTGCCTAGGTTGTGATTCTCCAAGGCTTTGTCAGGAATCTCCTTGTACATGTTGGCCATGGAGTTGTGATCTTTCTTCCTCTTGGAATAGACATCTATGTCATCCTCAAGCTCTGCAGGGGCATTAATTAGCTTGGCCCATTCAACAACTATTGATTGGTACCTTGTACCTTCAGACATCCATACAATACTTCCATCAGGATAGAAATGAGTTGTAGAGTAGAATTGCATGATGAGCTCATCATTCCACTTGGTTAGCTTTTGACCCACAAAAGTGTCTACTGCATTGAGTCTAAAGCTCTCATGCACTCCTGGGAAGTGGTATTCATTGTTGTCGACGTATTTCCAATCAACCCACTTCATGTCGCACACTATGGGCTTCTTGTCCAACAGAGTTGTCTCATAGAAGTCTTGCTTCTCCTTGGTGTGAAACCTATAGTCCACAGCGGTCCTTCTCCTCATAGCATATGGATCTGATTTTCTCCACAATCTGAGACTTGCATCCTTTCTGATTTTCATGTTCTCGGCCACTGGATGATTGTCATCATGGTCAGGGATCTTTGGCTCGAGCTTCCTGAGCACTTGTGCTTCATCATCATCTTCTTCTTAAACTTCAGGCACTCGGACCTTGTTCTTCTTAGAAGATGTTATGTTTCTTGTGCTCCTCTTTGGTGCAGTCTTGGGGGCTGGAGCAAAAGCTTTGGGGGCAGACTTAGGCTTTGAAGGAGCAGCCCTAGACTTGATGGCACCCCATCAGCTTTTGTGCTTTAGGTGCTGGTGCAGCATCCTCTTCTTCCTCTTCCTCCTCGCCAGATTGAGTCATCATAGAGGGCCTGCCTATGACTCTGGCCATAGTTTTCTTGGCCCTGTCATTCCTCTTCTTGCCCTCAGTGGCCTCTCCAATAGTTGACTTGGAGGTTTCAAGAGTTGAGGCCCTGGCTTTTGAAGTGGGCACTCTCTTGGCAGGAGCCTTCTTGTGCATACCAGGCTTTGTTGATGCAACTGTGCAAAATTCCTTCTTGGCGACCTTCTTTCTGGAGATGACCTCCTCCTCAGCAGCAATGTAGTCTTCATCCTCAGAATCAGAATTTCTCTTTCTCCTCTGCCTAGTAGCAGCCTTAGGCAGGTTGTTAGGAGTACTTCTGCTGCCTTCATCATAACTGCCAGAGGGACTAGTGCCCTCACATAGATTTACTTGCTCCTCAGACTTGTTCTGGCTATCACTTTGATCAGACATGGTTGACACTGCAAACTGAAAGCTGACCCTGTGAATAGTTATAGATGAGATAGAGTGGATGAGCATCACGAAATGCAGAGATTTTGCAAAACAAATGAGTCAAAAACTTAGTTTTAGTTTTCCATAGAAAGCATTTCGGAGCTACCGATTTGTTAAATTCGTTGACACCAAAGCAACTTTGGAGTCTAAACTAGTGGAATCGGTCAAACCGAAACATAGTTCGATGACGCCGAGAGTGCTAGGGTTTCACTGAGAATTGAACTCGGTCACACCAATTTGCAAGTTTTGGTCAGACCAAAAGTTACAAGCGCAATGGTCTAAGCCAAATCGGTGAGACCGACTTCCACAACTCGGTCGGTCCAAGATTAGTTCGGCGGAAACCTAACCCTAAATTTTTAAATGAAAACTAATCTAAATGAAGTTATTGCTGGATAGGATAATCTCATATGTGGTAAGAATCATGGCATTTACTATGTGCTAAGAATCAGAGGAAAGAATTGCACAAGGATTGAACTCATACCCTAACTTGGCGATGAGCTCACTACGGCGGCAACGGCGGTGAAGATTTCCGTTGACGGCAATGGAGACCAGCGGCGGGAGGTCGCTGGTGACGAGAGGACAATCCGGAGACCCGAGTTGCCAAGAAGGACACGCGCAAGCGAAAGGGTTTTGGAGAAATTTCCAAAATTGGACCCGTCAGTATATATATCCTGACCCTGTCGGTGTGACCGAGTGGAACAACTTGTTGGAACCGAGATGCAGAATCACAAGCGGTTACTGCAACTCGGTGTGACCGAATGGTTCTAATAGGTTGCACCGAGATCGAAAACCTAGATCATCTCTATGAACTCGGTATGACCGAAAAGGATGAATCAGTCAGACCAAAATGCATAGAGAGGTTTTGGAAGTTTAAGTCTATGATGAATCGGTGACTCCAAGTGCTCCTTGCCCAGAGGGTTCGAATCGGACTTGATCAAACTTTGTGATGTAGCATGAATAGAGTTTGAGATGAGAAAAGCATAGATAGCTAGAGGAAGTTCTTATGCATTCTTGTCCATCCATTTGGGAAAAGAAGAAGAGCTAAACAATCAAAGCAACAAATGGATGTCCTCGAATGGGAAAAAATATGCAATCAACATGCTCATACAATAAAATGGCAAATGAAATAGGTGGCAAAGCATGCACAAACACTCTAGCGATGACTAGGTCATCTATATATGGGTATATTGACTTAGGAGTCAAATGATAACATTTGATCGTAGGTCATACTCATTCTTTAAGCGCAAGTGGGTTTACCACTTTTACATAAAGCATTGTTGTGTTCACACCATTAGAGTAGCTTTAGCTCAATTCTTAGAGTAAAGCTCCCCCTAGATGTGATATCCCCCCTAAGTGGGATGAACTAACCTTGGGATTTGTCGATGATGACTTCATGTAGATGTTGAAGATGTGGATGCTCAATGTTGATGTAGATTATTTGGAGCAATCCATTGGAGTGAGTTGCACTTTGAATACCTACACGGGTTAGTCCCACAAGGAACAAACAAGAATATCCATAGATATAGAGTTAAGTATGCACTAGATGATGTCCATGAAAGCATTAAGTTACCTTGTCCATTGTCTTACCAACAAGAGGGGTTGTGACTCCTTGAACTAGTGCAAGATGTGGAAGTTGTTTACACTTGTTTTTGCCAAAATGTTATGAGTGAAGTATGTTGGCGGAGTCACCCTCAAGAACTCTCTAGTTCTTCTTCTTCGGCATCCACAACAACTTGATGGGAATCCTTGGAGTTGTATTCTTACTTGATGAAGTAGAACTTGATGTAGTATTGGGAACCCACTTGACCAAGGCCTTGGGAGCTTCTTCAGATGCATCAATCTCATCTTGGAGCTTGTCCTTGCCTTTTTTGCTGGTGGTCTTGCGGTGGAAGATCAACTTGAGCTTGTGTTCCCTTGAAAGAAGTAGGATCATACTTCTCTTGTTGAGGAACAAACTTCATCTTGGGTATTGATCTTCTTCCCACTCAACTTCATTGGCATTGAACTTTCGTTCAAAACCAACACCTTGATTCTTCTAGTGCCTTCCTTGCTTACGTACAATTTCCTCAAATTGTTTACATCCAGCAAGGCTCTTGTAAACACCTTTCTCTATATTTCCCTTCAATAAGGTATTTTCTTTCTCACGTGTAACTTGGCTAAGAGAATCATTTGTGGAATCAAGAGAACTACTTCAAGCAAGAACATTGGATTTAACATGATTATTGTTACTACTAGATTTTTTTCTTGCTCTTGATTAACTTGCTTATGAACATTATTCCCTTCAATAAGCTATTTTCTTGCCCTTGTCGCTAGATTTTACTTGTGGCATGTGAGTAGACAATAGTAAATGCTTGGCGATGTAAGAAGAGCTTTTCTTGCGAATATCATCATTGATTTCTTTTAAGAACCCATGCTCTTGCTCTAGATTGAGTTTTTCAAAGCGTAGCTTCTCATGAGTCTTTAAAAGCTCTCGATGATCTTCCAAGTTAGTTTCATGAGCTAACTTAAGAGTGTTTAGTTCTTTAGTTAGATGCTCAATCTCCTTCTTATCATTGTCATTCATTTTATCTTGATTAGCTTGATTAATAGCAAGTTCATCATAGTTTTCATCACTAGAGTTGTCAACAAGTAAATCATCATCACCTAGCAAATCATCTTCATCACTATTGAAATCAACATACTCGGGGTGTGATACCTTTGGGCCTTTAGCCATGAAGCATCTTCCAATTCCTTCATTTGGTGAGTCAAATATGTCATAGGAGTTGGTTGACACAAGTGCTAGACCGGCAACACCTTCATCTTGAGTATATTCTGAGTCGGAGTGATAACTTCTCTCGGAGTGATGGTCGGAGTCGGAGTCGGAGCCGGATGCCCATTTACCAATGTGAGCTTGATGCCTTCGTTTTGTGTAGCTCCTTGATGACATGTCCTTCCTTAATGAATCCTATCTTCTGTGATAGGTTCTTCATTCATAACGATCATCTCTACTCCTTCTATCTCTTGGATGTGATTCTTCTCTTCTACTTCTCCTTTTAGGTGAGTCTTCTCATCTTTTGTAGGGAGTCGTACACTCATTGGAGTAGTTTCCGGGTCTTCCACAATTGTAGCAATTACGCTCATGACTAGAAGACCTTTTATCATTGTAGGACCTTGACTTGGAACTTCTTTCTTTGCTTCTACTCTTGTAGAACTTGTTGAAGTTCTTCACCATTAGGCTCAATTCCTCATTGAAGACTTGTTTCTCACTTGATGATGTAGGAGCATCACATGAGGCTTTGTACGCACCACTTGACTTGTTGTGAAGCTCTTCTTTATCCTTGAATGACATCTCATGAGCAACAATTCTACAAATGACTTCCGTTGGCTTGAGATCTTTGTAATTGGGCATCATCTGGATCAATGTGCACACGTTATCATATTTTCCATCCAAGGCTCATAGGATCTTCTTGATGATGAATCTGTCGGTCTTCTCTTCACTTCCTAAGCCGGTAATCTCATTTGTGATGAGAGCAAGCCTAGAGTACATTTCAGCGAAATTTCACCATCCTACATTTTGAACTTGGCAAGCTGAGTTTGAAGTACATACAATTTAATTTCCTTGATGGAGTCGGTACCTTCGTGCATATCAATCAAAGTGTCCCAAATTTCCTTTGCATTCTCAAGACGACTGATTTTGTTGAATTCTTTGGGGCACAATCCGTTGAAGAGGATATCATAGGCTTGAGCATTGTATTGTAGCATCCTTAATTCTTATGTGGTAGCTTCACGATTCGGTTCTCTCCCATCAAAGAAATCACCTTGAAAGCCAATACACACAATAGCCCAAACGGCGGGTGTCGGTGTCAAAACTGGTGGATCTCGGGTAGGGGGTCCCGAACTGTGAATCTAAGGTCGATGGTTATAGGAGACAAGGGACACGATGGTTACCCAGGTTCGGGCCCTCTCTATGGAGGTAATACCTCACGTCCTACTTGATTGATATTGATGAAAATGAGTATTACATGAGTTGATCTACCTCGAGAACGTAATGGCTAAACCCTAGAGGTCTAGCTTGTATGGCTATGATAATGATTCTCCTATCCGGACTAAGTCCTGCGGTTTACATAGACACCGAGAGGATTTAGGGTTACACAAGGTCGGTTACAAAGAAGGGAACCTACATATCCGGTCGTCAAGCTTGCCTTCCATGCCAAAGAGAGTCACATCCGGACACGGTTGCAGTCTTCAGTGTTCGTACCTTCACAACCCATCAGTCCGGCCCATGGCTAACAGGTCGGACGCCCGAGGACCCTTTAGTCCAGGACTCGTAAGTAGCCCCCGAACCAGGCTTCAATGACGAGGTGTTTGGTGCGTGTAAGTGCATCTAGTGCCACCCCTAGTTGGTTTTGGAGTATTGATGACAAACCTAGTTAAGGGACTAATGTGTTTGTGAGAATTGCAGGATAACACAGGTAGAAGTCCCTCATTGATTCGGTTTAGTTACCAGAGATGACCCCTAAAAATGTACGAAGACATTGAAGACAATGGTGGTTCATGAAGACATTCATGTCGAAGACAATGACATATGAAGACTCCCCATGAAGCCTTTGGAACTCGAAGACTTAGATCCTTCGTAGTTTTACTTTATTCATGTTGTGTCATAGGAACCACCGTACTGTTAAGTGGGGTCCAAGAGAACCAGTCAGGATGACTGAAGTGATGCCTAATTCAAATCCTATGTCTTCGAGTGAAGACAATGAGAGAAAATCTTGTCCAGAGTCAGACAAGTCAGCTTTACTTGCAGCCCAAGTAAAGTTGCCGTGAGAGTTCAAAATCCGACCGTTAGTACACGTGTCAGTTCCTTAGTGATCCAGGGTCATTTCGGACAAATCAGGTCAGGGTTGCCAAGCGACTATAAATAGTCCACCCCTACAACCATAAACGGTTGGCTGCTCAGATTTCAGTGCACGGCTTTTGTCGTTGAGAGCAACCCACCTCGAAGCCTTTGAGAGAAAATCCTTAGTGAGGAGAAAAGCCCTAACCACCCAGAGCCAGAGTAATTGGGCATCACTTAAGTCTTCTTGTCTGAGTGATCTGAAGACTTATTACACTTGAGGACTGTGCATCCCCCAGATGGTTAGGCGTCGCGTTCTGAGCATCCAAGAGGAATTGTGGATTGCCGGTGAACGAAGTCTGTGAAGGTTTGGGAGTCTACCTTGAAGACTTACCAGAGTAATTGGGCGGGGTCTGTGTGACCTTAGCTCAAGGAGAAAACGGTGAGGACTGGGTGTCCTGAGCTGCGTGTTCAGGACTGGGTGTCCGGGACTGTGTGTCCTTTGGTTTAAATACCTAGCCGCTCCAACCAGACGTACAGTTGTCACAGCAACTGGAACTGGTCCAACATATCATTGTCTTTAATGTGTCACTGGTTTCATCTTCGCCTCCCTTTACTTACCAGTACACATTGTGAAGCTATTGCATGCTTGCTTTATCTTCTGTCTTCACAACTTGACTGTATGATCTGTTTGGCTTCATAACTTTTTCCAACCTGATCCTCATTACACTGAAGCTATTTGTCACTGTGCTTTCACTATATTGTATACTTGACCATGGCTTACGTTGTGTAATATAACTTCCGCTGCATAGTGATAGGCTTGTTCACTCTGTTTGTCTTCATAACTTCCACGTTTTGAAGACTTTCATAAAAATCGCCTATTCACCCCCCTACCCGATATAACGCACTTTCAATTGGTATCAGAGCAAGGTGCTCCCTTGTTCTGTGTGATTCGGTTTAACCACCTGGAGTTTTAGCTATGTCGACTATAGGGATAATTAAAGTCTCCGCTGCGTGCCCCGTCTTCGATGGAACTGAATATCCCTACTGGAAGAATAAGATGCGCATGCATCTTGAAGCCATTGACGTCGACCTATGGTATGTCGTCGAAAACGGCGTTCCCAAGGCTGGAGAAGGTGTCACTGCGGCTGATGTCAAGAAGTTCACTCAACTGGACTCCACTGCCAAGAATTATCTGTGGTCATCTGACCAAGGGACAGTACGGCCGTGTGAGTGCCTTGAAGACATCCAAGCTGGTTTGGGACTGGCTCTCCAAGGTCAATGAAGGCATCTCAACCCAGAGAGATCAGAGAATCAGTGTTCTTCGCAATCTCTTCAACCGCTTCAAGCGAAATGACAATGAGAATGTCCAGCACACATTTGACCGGCTCACTGACATCACAAATGAGCTTCAAGCCCTCGGCGCCACTGAGATCACCAAACATGAAATCGTCAAGACGCTGCTAAGATCACTTGACAGTTAATTTGACATCCTAGCCCTGATGATTCAAGAACGTCCAGACTTCAAGACACTCGATCCGTCTGACATACTTGAGAGGCTCAACAAACATGAGTTTCAGCTTTCTGAGAAAAGAGATATCTATGGTCCAAACTATGGGCGAACTCGTGCCTTGAAGGCAAAAGCTGTGTCCTCATCTGAAGAAGAATCTGACAGCAGTTCTGATGATCCTGAAGACATTGGAAGGGAACTTGCAATGCTAGTGAAGAAGTTCCAGAAATTCACTAAGAAGAAAGGCTTCAGAAAGTCTTCACGATCAAGCTCAAGGAATGATGAAGCTTCTGCGCATGACTACAAGAAGAAAACATGTCACAAGTGCAAGAAAACTGGACACTTCATCTCTGAGTGTCCACAGTGGGACAATGAGAACAGAAAGAAGAAGAAGAGCAAGGAACATGACTCTGATGATAAGAAGACGAAGAAATACTCAAAGTCTTCGTCCAAGTCTTCCTCAAAGTCTTCATCACACAAGAAGAGTTCATCTGGCAAGGCTCGTGCGTTTGTTGGCAAGGAAATGGATTCAGAGGAGGTGTCCGCTTCTGAGGAGGCAGAAGTGGAGTCTGAGGAGGAGTCTGATTCAGGCATTGCGAGTCTGGCTACAGCCTACGTCGCCAAGTCCATCTTCAACACTAAAGACAATGACTCCATCACCATCACCGATGCAAATGACAAGGACGACTCTACTCCTACCTACTGCTTCATGGCACGTGGTGCCAAGGTAAACACACGCACTACTCACTATCAAACATCTAGTGACGATGACTCTGATTGTGATTCAAAACCCAGTTACAAAACACTTGCTAAAATTGCAACTGAACAACAAAAGGCCATGGAACATATTCAAAAACTGTTAGACAGAAGCGATGATCTGTTGGGTGCTGAAATGACTCGTTCTAAATCCTTAATTGAAGACATAAAAAATCTTCATGTTAAGTATCAGGAACTCGAAGATCGTCTTGAGACTCTCTCAACTACTCATGAAAAGCTTTCCTATGATTATCTTCAAAAGAAGCAAGATCTTGAGAAGTTGACAGCGGATCATGAAGATCTTCAAAAGGAAAACGAGTCACTTCGAGCCGAACAGATCAGTTCTGCTCAGGAAGGATTTGAACCACCATGCCTTAAATGCATTGAGCGTGATAATGCTATTTCTGTTGCTGAATGTTCCACTGCTACTGCTGTTGCAATATCTTCAACTGTTGAAGTGGTAACTAACCCCTCTGCTGAGGATACCACTGCTATTGCTGATGAAAATGCTAGGTTGAAGACATTGCTTGAAACAGGGATGTACAAAAGTCTCAAAGGACATCAGACATTATGTGATGTCCTCAAGAAGCAGATTCTGAACCGAAACCCTAGGAAAGAGGGTGTTGGGTTCGTGAGGAAAATTAATGCAGATGGCTCTTACTGGAAACCTGAGCAGTACCCCAAAACCACATGGGTTGCTGCAAAGGAATCCTCAGCAGATCCATCCAATCTATCTGGCTTCACTTGTGCTAATCCAATTATCATTGATGAATCCTTTGATGCAAACTATAAACTGTTTAGGAATCAGAATGGTGAAGTATTTGCCAGGTACATTGGTACTAACTGCAGGAATGGACCGCCTATGAAGAAGATCTGGGTTCCAAAAACGTGTCTTGAGAATCTTCCTGTGAATGTCCTCATGACACCTCACATGAAGAAGACAAAACTCAGACCAAAGGCTTCATATGGTCTAAAGGCTTCATACAGGCAGAGGACTCATTTGAGTCGCACTAACACAAATGTTTTGCAGGGAAACCATGCTCAGGCATATGAGAGCGGTTCTTCAAACCGTCATTCTCATATGACCAAAAACTATTCTGCCTATTCTTATGAGTACTATTGCCCACCTACTAGACTGTTTGTTAGGGCTCCAAAGCCAAAATTTTCAGATGCTGCACTTAGACTTATT
Source organism: Triticum monococcum (assembly GCA_034509565.1). Taxonomy (NCBI): domain Eukaryota; kingdom Viridiplantae; phylum Streptophyta; class Magnoliopsida; order Poales; family Poaceae; genus Triticum; species Triticum monococcum. Next base: position 379,605,426 of record CM067844.1, on the reverse strand, counting down.
GCTTCTAAGCCACCCTTGAAGATGTGGGTGGTGAAGAAAGCTTAACTCTCTTTTGCAGGGAAAGGTCTCCAGCACAAAACCAAAATCTTCTGATGCTATTGCTGGGGATCTTAAAAATCTTGTGGGGCGCAAGATCAAATGCCCGAATGGCATCACTATGTATTTCATACCTGAATCGCATGCTACTCTCCCTACTTGTCCTATCCTGGATCTAAGTTTTCATAATCCACTGGTTCGTCAAATGTTTTTGCTTCACAACACTCTTCGTGAAGCATATCCCCCTAACCGCACTATAGGGTACGACACCAGTGACTTCAGAGTCTTCAGAATGGATTATTGACAGTGGGTGTACAAATCACATGACTGGCAAAAGAAGTCTCTTTATGGACTCAACCTTACGTCCATCTGACAAGAGCCACATCACATTCGCTGACACTGGTAAAAGTAAGGTACTGGGTGTAGGTAGAGTTGCAATCTCAAAGGATCAACACATGGATAAAGTCATGTTTGTTGAATCCCTTGGCTTCAACTTAATGTCTGTCTCAATGCTTTGCGATTTAAACATGATTGTGATGTTTGGAAAACATCATTGCCTTGTACTAATGGAATCTGACAAGTCTCTAGTGTTTGAAGGGTATCAGAAAGATGATTTGTACATGGTAGATTTCTCAGCAGGACCACAACTTGCAGTATGTCTTCTCGCAAAGGCTTCAGAATGCTGGCTTTGGCATCGAAGACTTGGGCATGCTGGCATGAGGAACCTCCACACCCTTGCGAAGAAGAAGCATGTCATAGGCATCGAGGGCGTCAAGTTCAAGAAAGATCACTTATGCGGTGCCTGTGAAGCTGGGAAGATGACAAGGGCAAAACATCCTTCGAAGACAATCATGACCACTACTCAACCCTTCGAACTGCTTCACATGGATCTCTTCGGTCCCACTCACTACTCAACTTTCTCCACTACTGCTTGCCTCTATGGCTTCGTCATTGTTGATGATTACTCTAGATATACTTGGGTGCACATAATCCTTTACAAGACTGAAGTGCAGGATGTCTTCAGACGCTTCGCAAATCGGGCAATGAACAATTATGGCGCCAAGATAAAGCACATCAGAAGTGACAATGGCACAGAATTCAAGAACACCGGCCTTGACACATATCTTGATACATTGGGCATCACTCATGAATTCTCAGCTCCATACACGCCACAACAGAATGGCATCGTCGAACGCAAGAATAGAACACTCATTGAGATGGCCAGAACAATGTTAGATGAGTACAAGACACCAAGAAAATTTTGGACTGAAGCCATTGACACTGCATGCCATACTATCAACCGTGTATATCTTCACAAGCTGCTAAACAAGACATCTTATGAACTTCTGACTGGCAAGAAGCCAAATGTAAGTTACTTCAAAGTATTTGGATCAAGATGCTGGATCAAGGACCCTCACCACACCTCAAAATTTGCTCCAAAAGCACATGAGGGCTTCATGCTTGGTTATGGAAAGGATTCGCACTCCTACAGAGTCTTCAATCTCTTTCACTACAAAGTGGTTGAAACAGTGGATGTGCGGTTCGATGAGACCAATGGGTCACAAAGAGAGCAACTACCAGATGTGCTAGATGAAGTTCCACCCAGTGAATCAATCAAGCTAATGGGAACTGGAGAAATTATACCTTCTGAAGCTCGTCCTGAAGAAGAACTTATCATCTCAGCACCTGATCCACATGAAGACCATGCTCAGCCTGAAGACATTCCTCCCCATGACAACGTAGATCAGCAAGAGCAAAGTCTTCGACCCCTACATCCTCGTGTTGCCAATGAAGTGCAGATTGACAGAATAATTGATAGCATCAATGCACCTGATCCACTGACTCATTCAAGGGCAACTCAACTGGCAAACTTCTGCCGACACTTCGCATTCATTTCAATCACGGAACCCAAGAAAATTGATGAAGCCTTTATGGAACCTGAATGGATTCAAGCTATGCAAGAAGAGCTTCAACAATTTGAGCTGAACAATGTATGGGAGTTGGTTAAGCGTCCTGATCCACGGAAGCATAACATAATAGGCACCAAATGGATATACCGCAACAAGCAAGATGAGCATGGCCAAGTCGTCAGAAACAAGGCTCGTCTCATTGCTCAAGGATATACTCAAGTGGAAGGCATTGACTTCGATGAAACATTTGCTCCTGTTGCCAGACTTGAAGCCATCCGTATACTGCTGGCCTATGCAAATCATCACAACATAATCTTGTATCAAATGGATGTAAAAAGTGCCTTCCTCAATGGCAAAATTGAAGAAGAAGTGTATGTTGCACAACCACTTGGGTTTGAAGATCCAAAACATCCTGACATGGTGTACAAGCTCAAAAAGGCACTATATGGCCTCAAACAAGCCCCTCAGACCTGGTATGATACACTCAAATACTTCCTGAAGAGCAAAGGCTTCATACCTGGTTCCCTGGATCCCACTCTCTTCACAAAGACATATGATGGTGAACTGTTTGTGTGCCAAATATACGTGGATGACATTATCTTCGGCTGCACCAATCAGAAGTACAGTGAGGAGTTCGGATATATGATGCAAGAGCAATATCAGATGTCTATGATGGGGGAGCTGAAATTCTTCCTCGGTCTTCAGATACGGCAACAACGCAATGGCATCTTCATATCTCAAGAGAAATATCTCAAAGACTGCCTGAAGAAGTTCGGTATGCAAGACTGCAAAGGCTTCACAACACCAATGCCAGCCAAACATCATCTGGGTCCTGACGACAATGGTAAAGAGTTCGATCAAAAGGTATACCGCTCCATGATTGGTTCTTTGCTTTATTTATGTGCATCTAGGCCAGATATTATGCTTAGTGTTTGCATGTGTGCTCGGTTTCAAGCGGCACCAAAGGAGTCGCATCACTTAGCTGTGAAGCGAATTCTTCGATATTTGCCTCACACCCCAACTCTAGGGTTATGGTATCCAAAGGGCTCAGAGTTTGATCTCGTTGGATTTTCAGACGCTGATTACACTGGTGACAAGGTTGATCGGAAGTCCACATCAGGCACATGTCACTTTCTGGGCCGATCACTTGTCTGTTGGTCTTCAAAGAAGCAGAACTGTGTATCTCTCTCCACTGCCGAATCTGAATACATTGCTGCTAGATCCTGCTGCGCTCAGCTTCTATGGATGAAGCAAACCCTCAAGGATTATGGCATTCATCTGAAGCAAGTGCCACTTTACTGCGACAACGAAAGTGCCATCCAGATCGCCAACAACCCAGTTCAGCACTCGAAGACAAAGCACATTGAAATTCGTCATCATTTTCTCAGAGATCATGTTGCAAAGGAAGACATTGATATCATACACGTCAACACTGAAGAGCAATTGGCAGATATCTTCACCAAGCCCTTGGATGAGAAGAGATTTTGCAAGTTACGGTGTGAGCTAAATATCTTGGAATCCTCAAATGTCCTGTGATCAGGCACACATCCTAACACTTATGCATGATGATGACTTAGATGTGCAACACACGAAGTAACGTATATCTTCAATCAATGAAGACATACATTCTAAGTGTGAATACATTAACGTGGAATTTGACCTCGGAGCGCCACGATAATTGTGCGCCGTGTCTGGGTCCAATACTTCCTATACGGTGGGTAGCGCCACCACCAAATTTTTCTGCTTGAAGTGTTTCACTCATGGCATTACATTTGCTATGTCTTCACATTTGGTTTGGCTTCAATCTCAACATGTCTTCATGATTATCTTCACTATGTTGATTGTACTGGTGTGCTGTCCTCTACAGCATTCACTTATAGCTATGTCTTCTTGTTTGAATCTTTTGAACTAAGTGAATGTGATCGGACCCTAACCTCTCCATGCTTCCTACCTCAAACTCTATCTCTCCAAGGCATATGCATTCTATTGAAACTGTCGAATGTCTTCACTGCATCCTTGTCAGAAGAAGACATAGAGACAAACTTTAAAACAGCTTTCAATGTTTTTCCATCAACAAGAAATTCGGAGAAGTAGGAACGGCTCTCGACAAACCAGGCGTGCGTGGGGTGAAACTGCCCCCACAATTCCGCATGCTGGCCACGTACTGATCAGATGCGAATCGCCAGGGGCACCTGAGTAATAGCGCAGTGCCGCCCATATCCCTATAAATACACGTTTCACTGCGGTCATTATCTCTTCTTCCACCCTCGCACAAACCCTAGCGCCACCGCTAACTCTCAACGACGCCGGCGACGAAGTGCTTCACTGCCGCAAATTCTCCGACGCCGTTCTCACGCCGACAGCGGACATCAGTCTCTCCGCCGTCGCCGTAGGTGTCTTCCGTCGCCAAGTTAGGGCACGGAAGATCGAACTGCTCGGCCTCAACTCTCACCTCGTCTAGCAGTTCCAAGTCTGGTAAATAACAAGTCTTTTTACAGCCTCTTTTGATCCTATAGCTCCATCACTTTCTGCCAAAAGAGGTTTCCATTCACACAAGTTTCATCCCTCACATCTGCATCTCATAACTTGCCTAGTATATTCACTTGTTCTTCATGAAGTAGTTAGATTCCTCACTTGTACTGATCTATGGGTTCATACAAATCTGGAACCAACTTCTTTTCTATAAAGTGAATGTCTTCGCATGATGAGGTCAATATCTTCTAAACTGATTTATCTTCAAAATCTTCTGAGAATGCATATGACCTCTTCCCCTTCCCTCGCACCTTAATGCTGTCACAGGTACATGTCCGTGGGAGAATCTTTTGGTTCTCATAGTCTGCATTCATTTGCAGAGTTCCTACAGCGTCACATCAATTCACCCGAAGCAAGTTCCTGTTGGTCAAGCAAAAGGAAGCCTTTGAAAACTTTGAATCTCTTGAAGCCTTCCAAGTTAAGCTTCATGGCAACAGAAAAACCAGCAAGGAAGGGAGGCAGACAGAGACGTGGTGAAACGTCTAAAGATCTGCCTGAAGATTTGGCAGAAATGTACCAAACTGATCCTGAAGAGAGCTATGGTCAACGCAAGACACGAATCCAATGGATTCGAAGATATTGGGCAAAGCAGTGGTTCCAATACCGCTTCGTCACCAAGGAATATGCAGAGAAGTACGCCTTCACGAGGCCATGGGGAGATGTCTTGTACAAAAATCTCGTACCCCGAACCAGAGACGAAGCCATTGCTCAAGGCTTCTTTCCATGCATGGTCAGGGGACAACAGCCAGCTGACGCACATCCGTCATCCCTTCTCTGGTGTCGCGATGACACTCTGTTCAAGCGCAACTTCCAATTTGCTCAGAACTCTGCGAAGCAAAACAAGAAGGAGTTTGGGTTGGACTTCAACCCTGGTCCCTCCAAACCAAGGGCAGATGGCACACGCGACGCAAATCCCAATGTCATCAGGCCGTATGCCAATCTCGAAGGCCTCATCACTCGCATTCTAGTCCAAGGGACTGCCGTGAACGACCCTCCAGCAGACACTGAGTCTGATGACGCTCCTGCTGCCCCGGAGCCGAACAAGATGAAGAAGAAGCCAAAAGCTTCCAAGCCAGCCGCTTCTCCCAAGATCTCCAGAGCAAAGCCATTGGCCACTGCACCTCCTGAAGCAAGTGTGCAGTCTGAAGACTTATCACGAGTCTCCAAGCCCCAAGAAGCCAAGAAGCATCAGCCACATACTGGCAAAGAGCTCACTGCCGCTGCCGTTCTGCGCTGCGAGGCCATTCATCTGTCAATTGACGACGATCTTGCCGATGACGCTCTTGAGCAGCTAATCAAGAGCAAGGAGGAGGCTGAAATCTTCAACAATCTGCCTCTGTTCGATGCAGAAATCATCCACAACTTCATTGATGAGTGGTTTGATACACCCAACATCAGCTTCGATGATCTGCAGCTGCCCATTGGCCTCAGCGTAGCCTTCCAAGGAGCTATTGCTTCAGAACTCGCAATTGCCCAGCGCATAGTGGAACTGAAGCAGAAGATAGATTTTGAAAAGGCTCAGTTCAAGCAGAACATGGCCACGCTCAGCGTCCAAGAAGTCAAAGACTTCAAAGTCATGTTGCACGAGTTGAAGGAAAACTTTATGCAGAAACGTGCAGAGGCTCAGGGTTCACGTGAGCGCATGAAGAATTTGGCTGATCTCTGTGTGCAGGCCTACAATGAGGCCGAGAAGCGAAAGGCACTTGGGCATCCCGGCATCGACCCCAGGATGGCCGCTAAGAAAAAGAAGAAGCCCACTATGGCTGAACAAGAGGCCCCATGACAAGAAGCTGTTCCGATTGTCTTCCCCACTACCAAGCCTGGCTCGAAGCCAAAGCACCGCTCAACCGCTTCAGAGCTTAAGAAGACAAGGACAGCCGAAGCTGAAGCAAGGAAGAGGAAACACCCTGAAGCCTCTCCTTCAGACCCCACCATCAAGAAGCGCAAGACCAAGAAGTCTCGGGCTGCTCCCATAGAGCCCTTGATAGTCGAACCCCTCTCTGTTCGCTTTCCTCATGAAGATCGTCAGCTGACCGTGCATGAGCCTGCTCTCACAGAGGCTCCGCATGCTGAAGACATTCCAGCAGCCGACCCCAACGCTGCTGAAGACATTGGTCTCCAAGACAATGTGCAAGGTGATGCAGTCCTTCCTCAGCTCGAAACGAGTGAAATGATCAGCATTGGTCGTCCCTTGACGCCAATCACCCAAGATGCATCGTGGGCAGATCGCCCGCAGGAGGAAGAGGATGAGCCCCAGCGCACTGCAACTCCACCGGCGTCGCCTGCATTCCGTAGGCTTCGCAAAGGGCCAAGGGCTCAGACTACTGACGACATTCTGGCTGCATCAGCCGAAGAACATGAAGAAGAGCACGAAGAACCTCGAGCTCCATCTCCCCACACCAACAAGAAGAAGTTCTCAAGGAGAACGTACCTGAATCCATCCCTCTCACTACACGTGATGAGGCTGACACCACTGCGGCTGCCACACCCAATACTGAAGCATTTGTGGAGCCCGACCAACCAACAGCTTCAAGAGATACTGAAGCTACTGCCTCTGACCCTTCTGTGCCTGAGTCTGCTGCCGGTCCACAGTTCAACTATCATGTTGTGCACAGGCCCCAGGTACAGAAGCCAATCCCACGACTGCCAAGGTTCCCAGGTCCTGCCACCGCTCCTGGCTCCTTTAATGTCAATAGCTTCAGGGCAGATAACACCTTCTTCAACCGCTCCAAGAACCCTTACTCAAGGGAACGGATTGTGTCAGATAGGTTCTGGAGCTACCCACAGCGCAGCTACTACTCCTGCGTCCTCTAAAACCAAGGCCGTATCTTTCCACACCAGCGCCTTGACGTTGAAGCTATTGCTGGTCTGCCTGGTCTAGAAGAAGCACTGGACTGCTTCAAGCAAGTTGGCCTGCTGCCGTTTGTCACGGATGAAGAGCACTGGAATGAAGAGCTTCTGCTCCAGTTCTATGCCACACTGCACATCAAAGGCTACAACAGAGATCCAAAGACTTGGGTCCTGGAGTGGATGACCGGCAACGTCCATCATGAAGCCAATGCATTTGATATCATTGAGCTCACCGGCCTACCCACTCCAGGCGAACTCTTCGAAGAAGGCTGCCAACTCCATGCTGAAGCAGTTGAGAGCATATTGCAGCGACCTGAGCCAAATATGAGTCAGATGCTCTCAATGATGAAGCCATTGCCTCCTGACGCACCTTACCCAACCGAGTTCTTCGTTGAAGACTTAGAGTACCTGCCTAGAACTATCTATCACATCATCAGGCGGACTCTATGGCCCATTAAGGGGCACTCTCGATATGCCAAGGTTGAAGGTGCCATGAAGACTCTCATCTTCTGCATCCTGCATGGCAAATGCTTCAATGCCCAGGATCTCTTTATACGTCAACTTGCAGCGTCTGGCTTATATCTCTTTGGTCTGAATATTTATGCTCCATGGGTTATGAGGCTCATCAAGCTCCACTCTGCCATATCCTATCAACCCTCTGCCCGCAACCACAGAATCTTCTTACCTAATGTGGACACCTCTGCTGAAGCGATTTATCCTGAGCCTGCCAAGCAGCCATTAAGTCTTCAGAATGCAGAACACCAGAGCTTCACTCAGCATGATGAAGGTGTTGAAGCCATTTCCAGAGTCTATCCAATGGCTGGCACCACACGTGCCCCTGCATCAACTGAAGCCACTGACAGCACAGCTGCACAGAGACCCAAGAAACGCGCTCGTACACTCACTGACCATGAACTTCTTGTGGCTCTGCACCAAAAGCAAGATAGGCATCACGACTGGCTCAAAAGGCAGATGCGCAGTATCATGCAAGACGTCAATCGCATCAGGAATCTGGCCACCAAGAATGCCTTTGTCGCACATGAAACCCGTCGCCGCACTTCGAAAGGCCTCACAATGATGTGCACTGAAGCTGAACTGCAAGAGGATGGCTTCAAAGAGAGATTCAAGTTTGACTCCACACCCCCCAGAAGAGCTGTGTTGCGTGGAACTCCGTCGCTTGAAGAATCAGAGTTCTCTTCCTCTGTTGCCACAGTGACTGGAAAAATCATTGAGGAAGAAGATGACGCTACATCACCACCACCTTCTTCAGCGCGCGTCGTCACTGCACCAAGCTCGCCAGCTCCACCAAACGCCTCCATCGACCCTGCTGCGCCTGGGAACGCGTAGAAAACTCTATGTCTTCAAACCTTTTTGGTCATCACTGACAAAAGGGGGAGAAGCATATGATGTTTATAGTCTTCAAGCGGGTCAATAATAAGGGCGGGTGCTTTATTATATTTTGCTTCGTGCTTACAACTCTCGTTTTGCTACATTTGGTTCTTTGAGTTGTAACACTTAAACTTGATGGTCGTCTGCTACTATGTTTGCCACTGTGTTTTTGCGAAGATAAATTCCGCATGTACGACGATAATTTCCGCACTTATATCATTTCGCAGACATCCATTTTTCACTATGCATATCATTATCTTCTTATATCTTTACATGCATGATGGATTGTCATCATAAGTTGAAGTGGATTCCCACAAATACAACCTGCTATGTGCATTCGCGTTCCAGAAGCAAATCACTTATATGCACATCCTCAGGGGGAGCCCTTGCAGCTTATGAAGACAATTCCTTTACAATTTCACAAATTATATTCCCCATTGAAAACTTGAACTAGTTTGTCATCAATCACCAAAAAGGGGGAGATTGTAAGTGCATCTAGTGCCACCCCTAGTTGGTTTTGGAGTATTGACGACAAACCTAGTTGAGGGACTAATGTGTTTGTGAGAATTGCAGGATAACACAGGTCGAAGTCCCTCATTGATTCGGTTTAGTTACCAGAGATGACCCCTAAAAATGTACGAAGACATTGAAGACAATGGTGGTTCATGAAGACATTCATGTCGAAGACAATGACATATGAAGACTCCCCATGAAGCCTTTGGAACTCGAAGACTTAGATCCTTTGTAGTTTTACTTTATTCATGTTGTGTCATAGGAACCACCGTACTGTTAAGTGGGGTCCAAGAGAACCAGTCAGGATGACTGAAGTGATGCCTAATTCGAATCCTATGTCTTCGAGTGAAGACAATGAGAGAAAATCTTGTCCAGAGTCAGACAAGTCAGCTTTACTTGCAGCCCAAGTAAAGTTGCCGTGAGAGTTCAAAATCCGACCGTTAGTACACGTGTCAGTTCCTTAGTGACCCAGGGTCATTTCGGACAAATCAGGTCAGGGTTGCCAAGCGGCTATAAATAGTCCACCCCTACAACCATAAACGGTTGGCTGCTCAGATTTCAGTGCACGGCTTTTGTCGTTGAGAGCAACCCACCTCGAAGCCTTTGAGAGAAAATCCTTAGTGAGGAGAAAAGCCCTAACCACCCAGAGCCAGAGTAATTGGGCATCACTTAAGTCTTCTTGTCTGAGTGATCTGAAGACTTACCAGAGTGATGGTTAGGCGTCGCGTTCTGAGCATCCAAGAGGAATTGTGGATTGCCGGTGAACGAAGTCTATGAAGGTTTGGGAGTCTACCTTGAAGACTTACCAGAGTGATTGGGCGGGGTCTATGTGACCTTAGCTCAAGGAGAAAACGGTGAGGACTGGGTGTCCTGAGCTGCGTGTTCAGGACTGGGTGTCCGGGACTGTGTGTCCTTTGGTTTAAATACCTAGCCGCTCCAACCAGACGTACAGTTGTCACAGCAACTGGAACTGGTCCAACATATCATTGTCTTCAACGTGTCACTGGTTTCATCTTCGCCTCCCTTTACTTACCAGTACACATTGTGAAGCTATTGCATGCTTGCTTTATCTTCTGTCTTCACAACTTGACTGTATGATCTGTTTGGCTTCATAACTTCTTCCAACCTGATCCTCATTACACTGAAGCTATTTGTCACTGTGCTTTCACTATATTGTATACTTGACCATGGCTTGTGTTGTGTAATCTAACTTCCGCTGCATAGTGATAGGCTTGTTCACTCTGTTTGTCTTCATAACTTCCACGTTTTGAAGACTTTCATAAAAATCGCCTATTCACCCCCCTAGCCGATATAACGCACTTTCAGTGCGCAGACTGTCTTCGGCATTGCAAGGCAGGTTCCTCCTCCAACGTCTTCCAAGTAATGTGTTCGGCATTCAATTGAATACCGCACCCCTTGGATTTTGTGCATTTATGACTTCATCCTCCACGTGTCAGGCGAATGTGGGTGGTCAGGGTATTTTTGCAAATAACACCCTAGCCCTGCAAGAAAGAATGTCTACTCAAAGGGATTGGATCTCAGATCCTTTCGGCATCACGCGGAGAAAATCCTTAGATACTACCAGGCGAAACCATTCCAACATGGCCAACATTCCCAGCTCCTCTTCCCGTTCAAACCTAGAGAGAGGCGAGTGGAAGAGGTGCTCCATGCCCCACAGCCTATTGGTGAAGCTGTAAACGCAGGGATTTCTCCCTCCTGCAGATCTGGTCCCTGTTCAAGCAGGACTGGCATCCTTCAATGGCAAAACCCAGGCATATGATTTCCCTAATCCGTCTGCGGGAGAACGAGCGTGCTTCGTCCCCTATCTGGTGAGAGGCATGGGATTTCCAATTCACCCGTTCCTCCAAGGGCTTCTGGAGTACTACGGCCTCCAGCTGCATAATTTTACCCATGCCTCCATCCTGCACATCGTGGGTTATGTCGCTTTATGCGAACTATTCCTGGGTTGCGAGGCCCATTTCGATTTGTGGAGAAGACTGTTCTGCCTCGTCCCTCGCAATCAAGGTTGGTCAATTTTTGTAGTGGGAGAAGCCGAATTGTGGCGCATCGCCTGGACCGAATACCTGTCCAGCACGCCGAAGAAAGCTCCCAAAGAGTGGCCTTCCGAATGGTTCTACATCGACGACGTCGCTCTACCCGACCCCGTCTGCATGGGCCTCCCCGAGTTTTCAAAAGCTCCGCTGAAGAAACGCCATAGCTGGCGTCCTCGGAGCCTCAAGGATGAGGATAGTGCACAGATCAGCCTGCTGCTGGGCAAGATTAAGATGCTTGCCTAGTACGGATTGTCAATAGCCAAGGTGATGGCGAATTCGATAACGCGCGCGCGGGGGGGGGGGGGGGGTCCAGCCACTTCAATACAAAGGGTTACCCATGTGGCATTATAACGGAGAAGACGACGCCTCACGCTATGGCCGAAAGGGCCCGAAGACTCCTGCCGTCCTAGCCAAAATATTGGCCGAGCTGTATAAAGGGGAGAAGGAGGAGTTCACCAGTCTCCCAATTCGAGACGGGTCTTGCATGTATAATCCTCCCAGCTAGGTAAGGCTCAGCTCCACCATTTTATTCTTGTCCCTGAATCATTCTTGACAGGAAGCATCTTATCTTGCTCATAACAGGAATGGTGGAAGGCTGTCGAGGGGATCTATGACCCTGCCCCTCAGCCGGAGAATTGCAACCGGGATCTCGACCCTGGATATGAGGAATATCCGGACATATTTGTGGAGCTTGAGGAGGGAATATTCTATCAGATGAGCTACGACGGTACATATGTACCCATTATCGCCGATTACCCCGGCCTCCTTCCTGCTTCACGTGTAAGTAATCCGAAGACACCTTATCCAAAAGAGTTTTCTCATTCCTCCTTACCCACCGCGCTGTCCTGTTCTTTAGAAGGGGAAGCGTTTGGTGCGCCATGCTGCCCGGGGAGCATCTCCGAAGAGAGCATCCTCCATACCAGGCAAGCCTTCTAAGAGGAAGGCAAACGAAGATAAGGCCGAGCCTTCATCAAAGAGGTATGAATTTGCAAGTATGCACTTTTGCAGTCACGTCCAACTGTGACCATTCCGTTTACCTTGTATCAGGAAAAAGATGTGCTGGACTATACCCGGGGGTTCGGCCGGTCATACTTCCCGCAGCCAGGATTCAAATCCTACCGTGAAGACGGGGGCTGATGCGGGGGTGACGTCGGACTGTCCTCCAGCCGAGGACTCGGATGATGTATCTGTCACCAACTCGGAAGTGGAGAGCACCATGAATCATCGACGCCGCAGGGCCGTTTTATGAGACCCTTGCTTTCCAGAAGATTCACTTAACGCCTTCAGCTCGGCCGATGCATATATTCGAGCTTCTTGAGATAGGCTTAATAGGGCCACAAAATAGCATTTAAAAGATGTGTAGGTAAGTTTGTTTTGTCTGACTATGATAACCATATGCCGGTAGCCATCGAGACTTAAAGTTGTTGAAACAACTGATTTAAGGATCAATGTACAACCAGGTGCTTACGGAGAAGAACACCATGTTAACTCAGGAACTAGAAAAGTGTCAGTGCCAGCTGTCTGCTGCCAATGCCGAAATGGAGAAATTCAAGAAGGCATCCCCCGGTAATGTTTCCCTCCATTGAGAAATCATAATTGTACACTAACAATGCTAATCTGGTTGCTTATCGTTGTATTGGTCCGTTAGACCAACTGCGGGAGCAGCTGGATGCCGCTCGAGGCGAAGAACTTGGAGCCAAAAAACTGCTAGCAGTGGGCGAGCGTGTGTTAACAAAAGTCGTTCAGGAGAAAAAGAAGCTCCAGGATTCAAACACCAAACTGGGCGAAGAACTAAAAGACGTGCGAGCTCAGCTAGCCGACTCTGTGAAGGAGAACAAAAAACTACGAGGCGGCATATTCAGTATGTGGCGCATTTATCTTATACCAGTTTGGAAGTAACCGTAGCTGATATAGCTGTGATTGCAGGTGTATTGTCTGGCCTCCCTGAAGAGGAGGTGTCCGGATCATCAAGTCATCTTCTGCAAGAGCTATTGCAGTTGCACGAGCAAGCTCGGCAGGCAATGCGGAGTGTAGCCAAGGCCTTATGGCCATCCGACTCCCCTCCAAGGAGTATGGAGAAGCTTGTGGAGCTATTCAAGGGAGCACGGCGGCGTATTCGACTGTGGAAGATATCGGCCTGGCGAGATGGTGCGCGAGAAGCCTGGGCCATGATAAAAACACGGTATACAAAGCTGGATCCGAATAACATGGCCCGGGTCGGACCGCTAGGGTCAAATGGGGAAGAAATTCCCGTTAGTTTAGTATATGGCCAAGTTGAGGTGGCTGCTAGATACTCACAACAGGATTGTAAGTTAGACCGCCTCTTGGACAGTATAGAGGAGGAAGTTTTTGAGTCCTAAGTGACTGTACTTTCCTTCTAGCTGGATAATAAAAACAATTGGCATGACCGATCTTTTCGCTTCGACCTCTGGACCTGAAGGTGCGGAGTGTTTCGGAATACCCTAACGGTAGAATATACCGGGGCATGCATGGGAACCAGGCGTAGGGGTCACAGTTGCTTGTACAGACAATGTGTATCCGGCTAGTTATGTTATATTACATTATGTAAGAAACATCTTCCAGAGATAATAGCTTCGTTAAGGGTTCCTTTCCCTGGGTGTGCATGCGTTTGATGTGCATGTCCGAACTGTGATTGAAAAAATCACAAAGTAAGTAACTTCTAGGTTTCATAATGGAATGAATGCGGGGAAATCTTTAATTCGCCCACCAAATATTCCCTTAAGAACGCTAGCTTTTGGCTTCACCTAGTCTTAGGTACACATCCGGATGACCCGACAGTAATAATCGTAGATGTCACACCCTAGTTAGTTCAAGCATTAGAGTGTGCATCATGTTTAAATTCCTCTTAAATTTGAAATGGGGAAGACAGAACCCCCAGCACCCCCCTGGAAACAACTAGGGTTTACTAAAATTATTTTCAATGAACCTGAAATGCCCTTCTAAAAAGTTCACCCTCTTCGTCTTGGGTTAGAACCTCTGGCAAAATTGGTGCACAATTTTCTAGGTCAATAGAAGGTCATTGATTTAAATCATAAGTATTTGATTTTGGGCATTTAAATGCTATACAATAATTTAAATGCTCAAATAATTCTAGAAATAAATGTTTGCTCTTGGAAATATTCTAAACAGAGCCCACAATTATTTTCAGGATTTTTGGAAACATTTTAGTATTTTTTAATAAAGCCCAACAGTTGCAGTTAAATAGAAAACAGAAACAAATCAAAAAAAGAGAGAGAGGGAAGCCCACCTGGGCCTTACCTGTGCTGGCCAGCCCACCTGGCTCGGCCCAGCCGACTAGCTTTGCCAGTCGTCGTCCACCTCCCGCCAGGAAGACGAGGAGCGCGTGGCCGGCGCCCGCGGCCACACGCCGGCCACCTCCTGCTTGTGCCGACGCCTAGAGACGTCCAGGGATGCCACGCCGACCCCCACCTCCCCCTCTCATCCTCCCTCACTCTCCCCCTCATCTCCCTCACCCTCTCCCACGATGGCCATAGAAGACGATAGAATGGCAGTGCATTTTCTCCCAATCTGGAGAAAAAGCGGCTTAGATCTACCACACGACCCGCGAGCTTTTGGACTTGTTTAAGGTCTGTCGGCGTAGCCAATTGTGACAGAGCTCGGATTTTGGCTAGATTTGCTTCAATTCCTCTGTTGGGAATGATGAAGCCCGTCAGTTTTCCGACAGGGACGCCGAAAATGCACTTTTCAGGATTGAGCTTGATGTCATACGCGCGGAGGTTATCGAATGTGAGACGTAAATCGTCTATTAATGTATCGACGCGCCTGGTTTTGATGACGATGTCATCCACGTAAGCTTCAATTGTCTTGTCGGTCTGCTTCTCTAGGCATGTTTGAATCATGCGTTGGTATGTGGCCCCGGCGTTCTTGAGCCCGAAGGGCATGGTGTTGAAGCAGAATGGCCCATATGGGGTAATGAATGATGTTGCAGCTTGATCGGACTCCTTCATTTTGATTTGATGGTATCCGGAATATGCATCCAGGAAACACAGCGAGTCGTGTCCTGCGGTAGCATCAATGATTTGATCAATGCAGGGGAGGGGGAAGGGATTCATAGGGCAGGCCTTATTGAGGTCTATAAATTGATGCACAACCGCCAGGATCTGTCCTTCTTTGATACCATCACTAGGTTTGCCAGCCAGTCCGGATGTTTTATTTCTCTGATGAATCCGACCTCAATTAACTTGGCTAGCTCCTCCACCATAGCATGACATTTGGGTTCGGAAAAGCACCACAATGTTTGCTTGACCGGTTTATATCCTTTTAATATATTGAGGCTGTGTTCGGCCAGCTCGCGTGGGATTCCTGGCATATCAGAAGGGTGCCAGGAGAATATATCCCAATTTTCACGCAGGAACTCTCATAGCCCAGCGTCAACCGTTGGATCTAATTGTGCTCCGATGGATGCTGTCTTCTTGGGGTCCGTTGGATGGACTTGGAATTTGACTATTTCTTCTGCTAGTTTGAAGGAGGTGGATTTGGGTCATTTGTCTAGGACAACATCATCCCTGTCCACCATAGAGCGCAGCACGGCTAATTCTTCGGCTGCGAGGGCTTCAGATAATGCCTCGAGGGCCAAGGATGCAGTTTTATTCTCGGTGCGGAGTGCTATGTCTGGATCACTAGCTAGAGTGATTATACCGTTGGGCCCAGGCATCTTAAGCTTCATGTATCCGTAATATGGTATGGCTTGGAAGCGCACAAATGCATCTCGTCCCAGGAGTGCGTCATACCCACTGTTGAAAGGGGCCACTTGGAAGGTTATTTCTTCGGACCGATAATTCTCCAGCGTGCCGAATACCATGTCGAGTGTTATTTTTCCTGCACCCCGCGCCTCCCGACTGGGGATAATTCCTCGGAAGGTCATGCTGCTTTGCTCAATGCGGCTCTTGTCTATTTCCATTTTGTGGAGTGTATCTTCGTAGATGAGGTTTAGTCCGCTGCCGCCATCCATAAGGACCTTGGTAAGACGAAAGTCGTCCACAATTGGACTGAGGACCAAGGCGGCTGGTGCTCGGACTGTCCTGTATTTTGGTTCGTCGCCGGCATTAAAAGTTATAGCCATGTTGTTCTAAGGGTTTATTGCTTCCATTTGACAGACTTCGGCGAGTCCGTGTAGTGCTCTCTTGCTCTTGTTGTTGGAGGCGAATGTCTCGAAGACCATCAGTACTTTGGGGTCGTTGTCCTCTGGGGTGTTGTTCTCGGTTATTCTTGGTGAGGATATCCTCGCCGCTCTTGGCCACTTGCCAGGGTATCCAACATGCTCTAAGGCTATGTGTTGGTATGTTATCCGGTGTTGCGTGTATTTTGCATGGCCCATCAAGCCATCCTTCTAGAACAGTTTCGTGCCCCATACTGGACTTGTATTTCTTTACTATTGAACCGGGCGTGTTGCAAGGGTGCACACTTTTCGCCTGAATGAAGGGTTGAGTGGGGACCGATGATTCCCAACGAGCTGCTTGAGTTTTCCAGGCGCTTTCCATTGCACTGTACTTCTGTACGATGGTTACCAAATCAGCGAAGTGTAGGATGCGACGGCGGTTGATGGCGTTGAGGATTCCTTCGTCCTTGCAATTGTTGCGGAACACTGAGATCGCTTCTTCATCGCGGCAATCTTTAATATTTTTTTGACAAGAAGGAATCTGGCCCACAAGTGGTGGACTTTTTCCTGAGACTGCTATTTTATGCTCATGAGAGCGCTTGTATTCGGGTGGGTGGGTGGATTTAAATCTGAACCCTGCCCCAGTTTTGGATCCGGAGTCTGAAGGTCTTCTGAACTTAACAGATCGGGCTCCAGGATGTCCACTAATTTCTTAGGCTCGTCGTCTGATTCTATGTTCAGAGGGCAGGATGCTTCACCTCGCGGGTAGGTGTCCGGCTCGTCGAGACCGGACATCCGGACATAGTCCGTCCTCAATATTGAGGAAGAGTTATCGACTCGCTCCTCGACTACCGCTATCTGGTGGGTGATCGGCGGAGATTTTATTTCTCTCTAATTGGGTTTAACCCAATCCGATCGTAGTTTGTAGCGACCCCCAGGGCGGCGATGCGATCTAGGAGCCCGTTTAAAGACGAAAGATCTGCTGGATCCATCTGTTTGGAGTGTTTGGAGTTGATACGAAGGGGGTTTTCGATGACCCCAGAGGTCATCGTCGGCTTAATGACCGAATGGGCGGTCATGGTAAAGCCACCCAGCCTGAGGGTTTGGCCAGGAGCCAGGGTTCCTCCGGTGGTGATATTATCCTTGAGAACAAGGCGAGACATCAATCTTGTTGTTGATGGCATAGTGGAACTCTCAATGAAAGCACCAATGTCGGTGTCAAAACCGGCGGATCTCGGGTAGAGGGTCCCGAACTGTGCGTCTAAGGTCGATGGTAACAGGAGACAAGTGACGCGATGTTTACCCAGGTTTGGGCCCTCTCCATGGAGGTAATACCCTACGTCCTGCTTGATTGATAGTGATGAATATAAGTATTACAAGAGTTGATCTACCTCAAGATCGTAATGGCTAAACCCTAGAGGTCTAGCTTGTATGGCTATGATAATGATTCTCCTATCCGAACTAAGTCCCCCTGTTTATATAGACACCGGGAGGATCTAGGGTTACACAAGGTCAGTTACAAAGAAGGGAATCTACATATCCGGTCGTCAATCTTGCCTTCCACGCCAAGGAGAGCCCCATCCGGACACGGTTGCAGTCTTCAGTCTTCGTATCTTCACAACCCATCAGTCCGACCCATGGCTAACAGGCCAGACGCCCGAGGACCCCTTAGTCCAGGACTCCCTCACCGGGGTTATGTCCAAGAATATGCATTTTCATCTCATACTTCCAACTAGCAAAATTAGTACCATCAAACTAAGGACCTCTACGGTGGTAATTTCCCTCGCTAGACGCCATACACTCCTTGGTTGTGAAACCAAGGCCATGATCGCTAAAGCTATGGAAATCAAGGCAAATGGAGACCAAAGCTCTGATACCACTTGTAGGATCGAAAGCGTGTCTAGAGGGGGTGATTAGACTAATTGATGGGGTCTTGTGATATGACTACTGTCGCGGGAAACCACCGCCACCTATGGGACCAGGAGGCCCCTTGCTGGTTCGGCAAGGGGGCGACGCGTTGCACAAAGAGCAGACGAGCGTGGGGCAGCACGGAAGAGATCACACATGCAATTTTACCCAGGTTCAGGCGGTCGCAAGGCGTAAAACCCTACTCCTGCTTTGGTGGATTGATGGTGGAAGGGTGGTGGCGGAGCATAGTACACTTGCCCGTCAGGGTTGCCCTGAGGCAACAGTGGCTACGGACGTACAGGGGTGTGAGTTATCCAATCTTCTAACCATTTCTTTGGTTGCCATGGGCCTCCTTTTATAGATCAAGGGGTTAGCACAATGGAAAAGTAGTCATTACGCACTGATAAGATAGCAAACAATGCTATCATACCTAAGTCTGTGGGCTGACAGGGCGCATTAAATGTGCCGCTCAATGTCACACCATTGGTTGCCCGGTAAGGCTTGTCGGGCTATCTTGCCAGCTCCGTGCCTACTCGCTTGACATATCGCAAGATGGTTGTCGTCTGAGGGTTTCTCATATAGAAAATGGCTGCCACTTAAACACTTTGCGGCTTGACACCGCACTGCTCGATGACGTGGGTCGTGGTAGTGTGGTTGGTGAGGTGGTTTTGCTTCCGTGAGCCTTGGCAGGCCCTTCCGGGGTGCTTTGGTTGTGTGTTCTTGGAGGCGGCCTCGCCCCTTGCCGGGCCCGCCTGCCTGACAATGGAGGCTTTTCTCTTGACGATATCTTGCTTCTCTGGTTTGATCTTACTCCCTTTGATCTGCATGTTGGTCCTTCGAATGTCTGGGGTTCCTGCACTCTGGTCTGGGCTGGCGCTCCCGTGCCTGTGCACAGTTTGGGCAACAAACCAGGGTTTGTTGCAGCGACAGAAGCCCCTGGGCCTACCCCGAACACGCTGCAGAGCATCATTGCGGTAGGGACTAATCAGTGCACAGGTGAGAGTGTTGTAGAGGCTAGTCCCTTGAGGTCTTCTTTGCTCCTTCGTTAGACTTGATCCCGGGCCAGTTTACGGTTTTTCCACGCATCGTGCGCAATGTTGTTGGAAAACTTTGATCATGGCTTGCGGATTCTCCTCGTCCCATGATCAAGGGGCGGAAACTGCCATCCCACTTGCCTCCCATTGCGCATGTACCTACCATGTGTTCCGCATGCATTGGGTGTGGTAGGTGGTGGATGCGGAGGGCATGGGGAGGAGTGCCATGGCTGAAAATTGAGCACTGGTGGTTGGAGCAGAGGGTTAGACTCGACTCTTAGAGTCACAGAGGGTGTAGAGAGGCCGTATTTGAGGATCAGGGTGGCCATTTCCATATGAGGAGCCAGCCCCCCGCCCCGTCCCACTATAAAAAGGGAAAGGAGCGGCGCTTCTCTGCACACACTTCTCCTTCTTCTTTTCCGCAACCCTTCCCTTCTAGCCATGGGGAGAGGGCGAGGCCGCGGCAGTGTCTTGGCGGCGGCGATGAGGGTTCTACTCGACAGCGTGTCCCCCTCCCCCGTATCTCGTGGCGGCGGAACCGGCCGCGAGGGGAGGAGGAATGGGGTGAGGCCAACATTGCCGCGGTGCTCGAGGAGGAGGAGGTGTAACACCCTGGATGTAATTTATCTTATCTGTACTCCAACTCTTGCCATTTCCGGCCTAAGTTATTTTATTTTCCTCAGTGTCGGGTTTTTGTCTTCATGTGTTTTTGCCTTCGGCATGCATCTCATATCATGTCATCATGTGCATTGCATTCGCATACGTGTTCGTCTCATGCATCTAAGCATTTTCCCAGTTGTCCGTTTTGCATTCCGGCGCTCCTATGTCCTCCGGTGGTCCTTTCTACCTCTTTTCGTGTGTGGTGGTTACTCATTTCCGGATTGGACCGAGACTTGCCAAGCGGCCTTGGTTTACTACCGGTAATCGCCTGTCAAGTTTCGTACCATTTGGACTTCGTTTGATACTCCAACGGTTAACCGAGGGACCGAGAAGGCCTAGTTGGTGTTGCAGCCCAACACCCTTCCAATTTGGCCCAAAACCCACCAAAAACCCTTCCATCATCTAGAGCGTTCAATCACGGTCGCGTGGCCGCAAACCGCACTCCATTTGGACCTTCCTAGCTCCTCCTACCTCTATATATAAATCATCTCCCGAAAATCCCGGATCGAAAACCACCCTAACCCTAAAATTTCGTCCCCTCCACCGCCGGATGTGTCCGCTCCTGCCGGACATGCCCCGCACCGCCGCGCCCGGCCACTCAGGAACTACCACCTGTCACCTCTTCCTCCCTCCCGCCGCCGGCCCGGGCAGGCCCGCGCCGAGCCCTCCAAGCACATCGGGGCGCGCCGCCCTTCGTCCTCCCGCGACGCCCGTGCGCCGCCCTACCTCGACGCGCTGGTGAGTCGCGCCTGCACCATCGCCCCGCCGCTCGTCGCCGGCAGCCGTCACCGCACCGGCGCCGCCGCGTGCCATCACCGACATCACTGCTCCGCCCCTCGTCGCCAGCAGCCGCAGTTCCGGCGACCGCGCCCGACGCCGCCGCCCTCCTCTCCGTCGCCGACGCACCCCGTCGTCCTCCTACTCCGGCCGAACTCCGGCAAGTCCCATCGTCTACGACGACGAATCCGGCGACCTTGGGAACCGCGACGCGCTAAGCTACAGTGATCCGGCGATCCAAATCTGGGAGTCCTCGGGTTGACCTAATTTTCCCTCGAACCCTAGTTTTTTTGCATTCTTGCACATGGTATAACTCTGCATCCGTAGCACCGATTCGTGCGTGTAACATATCAAAATGTTCGTCTCGATGAGTACATCATTTCATAACACTGCATCATTTTCATTTGAGCTCATCTTCATGCCCGAAATGCTGTTGGAAGAGGGCTATGTGATGAATTTGGCAGATCTGTTTGAGCAAATGACATTTTGTCATTTTTGCCATGATTAATGTGTGCATGCTATGATCCTGAGCTCTACATGTGTTTTTTATATGCCATGCCATCTTTACAAAGGTGCTTTCCATGTATTTTTTTGATATTTCAAGGACTTAGAATTTCACTAAGTCCTTGTCCTGATTTTGTTATTGTGCCATATGTTCATGTTGTTTCCTAGTGATCCGTGCCTCTTTTGAGGATGATCAGTAAAGATGATTTGCTAACATTGTGGTGCTCTATCTATCCATGTCTTTTTTTGCATTTATGGAGCAACCTAGCTTGAGTCAATCGAGCTCTACTTTTGCTATATCATGAATCCTGGCACATTGTTGACTTGTTTAGCGATTTTGCCGAGGATGTTGCTATTGATCCGTGCATGCTATGTTGCTGTTCTTGCCATGTCTAGCTTCTATGCCATGTATTCTTGATGGGTGTATGCTTAGTTTGTCATGCCATGCTATGTAGTGAGTGCATCGAGCTCGTAAACATGCCTACTCGTTAACTGATTTGCATACTCTTGTTTTTCACTAACTCTGAATCTGTTTATATTTTTGCCATGTTCACATGCTTGCAATTGTATTTTCTGATCCCTTTTGGCTCAAGGTCACTAAGGGACTTTTGTTAAGTGCTTTGAGTAGCTTCATGCCATACCTTGCTTTGCCATAATAAGTTCCTGTAGCTTGTAGTTTTCATGCTCTAAAGTGTGCTTCCTGATGATAAATTCCAGACTTGTGCTAATTTCACTAAGTCTGAAACCTGTTATCATTTGCACTTTTTCCATGCTTGTTTGAACCTATTAATGGATGAATTAGCCGTAGCTCAGTGTTCATCTTTTGTCACGCTTCATGATTGGATCTCTGCCATGTATTTTGTTGTCATGTTTGAGTGCTGTAGCATATTTATCTTGATGCATTTAGTTGGTCACTTGCTGATTATCGCAGACTGGTGCCATATTTGTTTTGCTCAGTGTTCCAAACCATGCATCCGATTCCGGTGATCTTTATATCGATTTCTACCGAAATCATCATTCCTTGTCAAATCTTGCATATGCATCGCATACCGCATCCCGCATATCATACCATGTTTGCACCATGTTGTTTGGGCATTGCATGTGGTTGATTTGGTTCCATTTGCTTGTTGTTCTTGTTTGGGTAGAGCCGAGAGACGAGTTCGCGAACGAGGAGCCCGTTGAGTTCGCTTACGAGGATCAAGTCAACTCTGACAGCTTTGTAGGCAAGATGATCATACCCTCGAAATCACTTCTATCATTGCTTGCTAGATGCTCGCTCTTTTGCTATGCCTATGCTATGATACCTACCACTTGCTTATCGTGCCTCCCAAATTGCCATGTCAAACCTCTAACCCACCATGTCCTAGCAAACCATTGATTGGCTATGTCACCGCTTTGCTTAGCCCCTCTTATAGCGTTGCTAGTTGTAGGTGAAGATTGGAGATCGTTCCTTGTTGGAACATTGTTTATTGTTGGGATATCACCTTATTACCTTGTTATCTTAATGCATCTATATACTTGGTAAAGGGTGGAAGGCTTGGCCTTTTTCCTAGTGTTTTGTTCCACTCTTGCCGCCCTAGTTTCCGTCATATCGGTGTTATGTTCCCGGATTTTGCGTTCCTTACGCGGTTGGGTTATAATGGGAACCCCTTGACAGTTCGCCTTGAATAAAACTCCTCCAGCAATGCCCAACCTTGGTTTTACCATTTGCCACCTAGCCTCTTTTTCCCTTGGGTTTCCGGAGCCCGAGGGTCATCTTTATTTAAACCCCTCTGGGCCAGTGCTCCACTGAGTGTTGGTCCAAACTGGGCAGCCTACGGGGCCACCTCGAGGAAACTCGAGGGTTGGTTTTACTCGTAGCTTGACCTGTCTAAGTGTGCCCTGAGAACGAGATATGTGCAGCTCCTATCAGGATTTGTCGGCACATTCGGCCGGTGTTGCTGTACTTGTTTTACCATTGTCGAGGATGTCTTGTAACCGGGATGCCGAGTCTGATCGGAATGTCTCGGGAGAAGGAATATCCTTCGTTGACCGTGAGAGCTTGTGATAGGCTAAGTTGGGACTCCCCTGCAGGGATTTGAACTTTCGAAAGCAGTGCCCGCGGTTATGGGCAGATGGGCATTTGTTAATGTCCGGTTGTAGATAACATGAAACTTAACTTAATTAAAATGAATTAACCGCGTTTGTAACCATGATGGTCTCTTCTCGGCGGAGAACAGTAAGTGAACACGGTGTTGGAGTAATGTTTGACGTAGGTTGTTCTAGGATCACTTCTTGATCATAGTTTCCCGACAGTTCTTTGCTTTCTCTTCTCGCTCTCATTTGCGTATGTTAGCCACCATATATGCTGGTCGCTTGCTGCAGCTCCACATCATACCTTGCCTTACCTATAAACTTAAATAGTCTTGATCGCGAAGGTGCGAGATTGCTGAGTCCCCGTGACTCACAGTTTACTTCCAAAACCAGATGCAAGGACCGATGATACCGTTCTAGACGATGTGCTTGAGCTCAAGTGGGAGTTAGATGAATACTCTCGCCGTTACTATGTGTCTTTCCCAGATGATCAGTAGTGGTGCCCAGTTGGGGCGATCGGGGACTTTGTTGCATGTGGGGGTTGATCTTTTATTTTGGTACCATAGTCGGACCCTGAGTGTATTGGATGATTGTAATGTTATTCATGTATTTGTGTGACGTGGCGAGTGTAAGCCAACTATGTATCATTTCCCCTTTTATATATTTACATGGGTTGTTGTGAAGATTACCTTACTTGCGACATTGCTTTCAATGCGGTTATGCCTCTAAGTCGTGCTTCGACACGTAGGAGATATAGCCGCATCGAGGGCGTTACAAGTTGGTAATCAGAGCCTTCCCCGACCTTAGGAGCCCCCTGCTTGATCGAATCATTGGCGTTGTTGAGTCTAGAAAAATGTTTCGAGTCATTTAGGAATTATATATCAGAGAGTTAGGAATTCTTTTTACTCCCCAGTTCCTTCATCGCTCTTATAAGGCATCCTGGCGTAGAGTTTTGGCTCTTCTCTTCTCAAATTTCACTAAAAAAATTTAGGATCACGCGGGTATCTTGGAATAGTTCCGATCGATTTGTGACGAGAACATTGTTCTTGTCATTTAGGGGTTGTGGCAGTGTCCTGGGGAGTTGAGCTCCAAGGTGTTGTCGTCACAATTTTATCATTGATATTCTAGAACCTGAGTTTCGCCGACATCGAAAATCTCTTTTATGCAGTTGTTGGTGAGATAACCTCCACGCCACCCAGTACTGGGGCGGGAGTTCGGGAGTATTGCCATAACTCATATAACGGATGCTTTTCGAAGGTTGAGGTAAATGATTTCCGAAGGTTTCTCGGGTATGTGTTGAAGGATGGATACACCAGGATGTAGGATTTGATAGATTTGGGTGAGATATTATGCTTCCCCTGTATCCCCAACACCTGATTGCATAACCGGGAAGGTTCGGGAGTTTCATAGGTGGGAATTCTTGTAGCTGTAGTTCTTCTTCCGTGGATATTTGGTTTGGGATTCGGTAATCCTCACCAAGTATTCGTTCTTGTCCGTACCTTGTTTTTATTCTTCTACCTCAATTCTTAGTGGCTTCTCAACTTATGGAAATGTGACCATTTCGATTGGAATGCATTCGTTCATTTGGTTCGAATGTGAAGACTTTATGTTGCAATTTCAATCCGTTTGATTCAGCTTCAATATTTGTCTGTCAATGTGCTAACGGATGTCAACCTCTTCAGGATGGCTCCTCCAACGCGCACGACTCCGAATCCTGATCCGCCACCACCACCTCCACCTCCGGAGGCATGGCAAGCTGTGATGGCCGCTACCAATGCAAACAAGCAACTGATCATGCAACTTCTTCAAGAGCGCAACCTAGGGAACCAGGATCATGGCAACAATCAGAATCAGTTTGCTACACTCAGCCAGTTCCTTGCTGACCAGCCAAAGTACTTCAGCAATTGTGTTGAGGCAACATACGCTGATGGTTGGCTCGTGGACATATGCAAGCATTTCGAGTGCAGTAACGTTAGGCCTGAGGACTTTGTCAAGTTCGCCTCCTTCCAACTCAAAGACCAAGCTGCAGAATGGTTTCAGCATTACAAAGATTCCAGACGAGGCCGTGTGATTACCTGGGATGAATTCCGTCAAGACTTCAAAGCTCATCATATTCCTCAAAGCGTGGTTGAAAGCAAGCGTGTGGAATTCCGCAACCTAAAGCAAGGCACCATGTCTGTTTATGAGTACAACAAAATGTTTCAGAAGCTCGCCCGTTTTGCTAAGCAAGACGTCCCTGACGAGAAGAGCATGATATACCAGTTCAGGGGTGGTCTCAGAGAAGAAATCCAGCTAGCTCTCGTCCTCTTTGAGCCCAAGAGGTACGATGAGTTTTACAACATGGCAATTAAGCAAGAGACTGCTCAACTGAAGTGCGATGCTTCCAAGAAGCAAGTCAGAGATGCTACTCCTTCTTCCTCAACTCAAGTGGCTAAGCAGCAAAAGTATTGGCTTCCTCCTCCTCCGTTCCGCCAGCCTTATCGGCAGAAGAGCAAAGGTGGCAGTGGATCTTCCCATCCACCCAACCCTGTCTTTCAGAACAAGACTTCGTCTCAAGCTCCAAGATCAAGTGCTCCGTATCACCGTCCGCTTTCAGACATCACGTGCAACAAGTGCCAATAGAAGGATCACTATGCCAACAAATGCTTCAATCAGAGGCGTCTCCTGTGAGATCCGCAAGTACAGCTGTGGTCAAGCATAACCCCAAGCACGCCAAGGTCAACTTCATGAATGCAGCTCAGGCAGAGGACTCGTCAGATGTCATCATGGGTAACCTTCCTGTTAACGATGTTCCTGCAAAAGTACTTTTTGATACTGGTGCATCGCATTGTTTCATGTCAAAGCCATTTTTTTGCCAAGAATGAATTCGTTTCTTCTCATTTGGGCAAACAAATGGATACCGTTTCTCCTGGCAAACGTTTGAGTGCAAGTTTGGAGGTTCCAAATGTAACTATCACGTTGGGCGATTACAAGTTTCTTTCTTACCCAATGGTCCTTGGTAACTCGGATATTGATCTTATTCTCGGAATGGACTAGCTTTCTAAGCACAAGGCTCATCTTGATTGTGCTTCTAGGCAAATTCAATTGACTCATTCGTCTGAGGATGTAATTGTCTTTGCCGCTCGTGATGATACCATTCGTCTGTTTTCTCTCAATGAGAATGGTGAACTGGATGCCATCTCTCAAATTCCAGTCGTTTGCGAATATCAAGACGTCTTTCCAGAAGAGCTTCCAGGAATGCCTCCGCACCGGCCAGTTGAATTCGTCATCGATCTTGAGCCTGGCGCAGAACCTGTTTGCAAACGTCCTTACAAGCTTGGACATGAAGAGTTGAAGGAGCTGAAGAAGCAACTCGATATTCAAGAGCGAATGGGTCTCATCCGACCTAGTTCTTCTCCGTGGGGTTGTGGAGTTCTTTTTGTGAAGAAGAAGGATGGAACGGACCGACTCTGTGTCGACTACCGTCCATTGAACAAGAAGACTATAAAGAACAAGTACCCACTTCCCAACACCAACGAGCTGTTTGAACAACTCAAAGGTGCTCAAGTATTCTCCAAGCTTGATCTCCATATGGGCTATCCCAAGACGGCTTTCAGAACAGGCTATGGTTCATATGAATACACTGTCATGTCTTTTGGCCTCGTCAACGCTCCGCCGACTTTCTCTAGCATGATGAACTTCATCTTCAACCCCTACACAAATGACTTCGTCTTAGTCTACCTCGATGACATTTTGGTCTTTTCCAAGAACAAGGAAGATCAACCCAAGCACTTGCATTTGGTGCTCGATAAGCTTAGAGAACATCAGTCCTACTCCAAGTTTGCAAAGTGCGAGTTTTGGCTCGATGAGGTTCTCTATCTTGGGCATATCATTTTTTCCAAGGGCATAGCGGTGAATCCTGAGAAGGTGTCTGCAATTGTGAATTGGGAACCACCTCAGTACGTGAAGCAACTCCGCAGCTTCCTTGGTCTTGCAAGCTATTGTCGAAGGTTCGTTGAGAACTTCTCAAAGATCGCGAAGCCTCTTTCCAACATTCTCCAGAAGCACGTGAAGTACGTTTGGTCTCCAGAATGTGACATCACTTTCAACACCTTGAAAGAGAAATTAGTCACTTCTCCAGTTTGAATCCTCCCGATGAATCCAAACCGTTTGAGGTCTTCTGTGATGCCTCTCTTCAAGGTCTTGGTGCAGTGTTGTTGCAAGAGAAGAAAGTTGTGTCTTATACCTCTCGCCAGTTGAAGCCCAACGAGAAGAACTGCCCCACTCACGACCTCGAGTTGGCGGTAGTTGTGCATGCTCTTTTGACTTGGAGACATCTCTTATTGGGAAGAAAAGTGGACATCTTCACTGACCACAAGAGTATCAAGTACATCTTCACTCAGCCTAATCTCAACCTCAGGCAGACTCGTTGGGTCGAAATAATTCAAGAGTATAATCCGAGCATTGAATATACTCCAGGCAAGGCCAATGTAATTGCTGACGCATTGAGCAGAAAGGCTTACTTCAACAGTCTGATTCTCAAGCCTTACCAACCCGAGCTTTGTGAAGCTTTCCGCAAACTCAATCTGCAAGTTGTTCCTCAAGATTTCCTCGCCAACCTTCAAGTCTCTCCTACTTTGGAAGATCAGATTCACGAGGCTCAACTTCTTGATGCTATGGTGAAGAAGGTGAAGATTGGGATTTCCAAGAGTCAATCCAAGTACAAGTGCTATCGCCTTGATGACAAGGATACTCTCTTCTTCGAGGATCGCATTGTGTTGCCTAAAGGTGACCTTCGTAAAGTCATTATGAATGAGGCTCACAATTCTATCCTCTCTATCCACCCTGGAAGTACAAAGATGTACCAGGACCTCAAGCAGGCATATTGGTGGACTCGAATGAAGCGTGAGATTGCTCAGTTCGTGAAAGAATGTGATGTCTACAGAAGAGTGAAGGCAGAACACGAATGACCAGCTGGTCTCCTCCAACCTCTTGCCATTCCAGAATGGAAGTTTGACCACATTGAGATGGACTTCATGACGGGATTTCCAAAGTCCAAGCGTGGCAATGATGCTATATTTTTTCATTGACAAACTCACTAAAGTGGCTCATTTCCTGCCTATCAAAGAGTCTATCACATCAGCTCAATTGGCAGAGCTTTATACCTCTCAGATTGTCTCTCTACACGACATTCCCCAGTTGATCTCTTCAGATCATGGCAGCAACTTTACCTCCAAGTTTTGGGATTCTTTTCAGAAGGCCATGGGTAGCAACATCCGTTTCAGCACAGCTTTTCATCCTCAAACTAGCGGTCAAGTTGAGCGTGTCAATCAGATTCTTGAAGATATGCTCAGGTCTTGCGTTATCCCTTTTGGTATGAAGTGGGAAGATTGTCTTCCATATGCCGAGTTCTCCTACAACAACAGCTTTCAAGCGAGTTCGGGCAAGGCCCCATTTGAAATTCTCTATGGCAGGAAGTGTCGTACTCCTCTCAACTGGTCAGAGGCGGGTGAACGCCGACTTCTTGGAAATGACTTGATCACAGAGGCAGAGGAAATGTGCAAAGTCATTCGTGATAACCTCAAAGCAGCGCAATCGCGCCAGAAGAGCTACTATGATAGTAAGCGTCGTGATTTTGCTTTTGAGATCGGAGACCATGTTTACCTCCGCGTCTCTCTAATGAAAGGTACTCGTCGCTTCGGTATCAAAGGGAAGCTTGCCCCTAGATATGTGGGTCCTTTCAAGATCGTCAGTAAGAGAGGCGATCTCGCCTATAAACTCGAGCTTCCCTCCAACTTTGCAAACGTGCACGACATGTTCCATGTTTCTCAGCTCCGCAAGTGCTTCAAGACCCCTGACCGCACCGTCAACTTCGAAGACATTGATCTCCAAGAAGACCATTATTATCGTGAGCACCCAGTTGCTCTTCTTGAAGAAACTGAGCGCAAGAATCGCAATAAGTCAATCAAATTTCTCAAAGTCAAGTGGTCACACCATTCCGACCGTTAAGCCACCTGGGAACGTGAGGATCACCTCCGTTCTGAGTACCCGGCATTTTTCCAGACCTAGATCTCGGGACGAGATCCTTTCGTAGTGGTGGAGTGTTGTTACACCCCGGATGTTATTTATCTTATCTGTACTCCAACTCTTGCCGTTTCCAGCCTAAGTTATTTTATTTTCCTCGGTGTCGGGTTTTTGTATCCGTGTGTTTTTGCCTTTGTCATGCATCTCATATCATGTCATCATGTGCATTGCATTCGCATACGTGTTCGTCTCATGCATCTAAGCATTTTCCCCGTTGTCCGTTTTGCATTCCGGCGCTCCTATGTCCTCCGGTGGTCCTTTCTACCTCTTTTCGTGTGTGGGGGTTACTCATTTCTGGATAGGACCGAGACTTGCCAAGCGGCCTTGGTTTACTACCGGTAGACCGCCTGTCAAGTTTCGTACCATTTGGACTTCGTTTGACACTCCAACGGTTAACCGAGGGACCGAGAAGGCCTAGTTGGTGTTGCAGCCCAACACCCTTCCAATTTGGCCCAAAACCCACCAAAAACCCTTCCATCATCTAGAGCGTTCAATCACGATCGCGTGGCCACAAACCGCACTCCATTTGGACCTTCCTAGCTCCTCCTACCTCTATATATAGATAATCTCCTGAAAATCTCGGATCAAAAACCACCCTAACCCTAAAATTTCGTCCCCTCCGCCGCCGGATGTGTCCGCTCCCGCCGGACACGCCCCGCGCCGCCTCGCCCGGCCACTCAGGAACTGCCACCTGTCACCGCTTCCTCCCTCCCGCTGCCGGCCCGGGCAGGCCCGCGCCGGGCCCTCCAAGCCCATCGGGGCACGCCGCCCTTCGTCCTCCCGCGACGCCCGTGCGCCGCCCTACCTCGACGCGCTGGCGAGCCATGCCTGCACCATCGCCCCGGCGCTCGTCACCAGCAACTGTCACCACACCGGCGCCGCCGCGCGCCATCGCCGACATCGCCGCTCCGCCCCTCGTCGCCAGCAGCCGCAGCTCCGGCGACCGCGCCTGACGCCGCCGCCCTCCTCTCCGTCACCGGCGCACCCTATCGTCCTCCTACTCCGGCTGAACTCCAGCAAGTCCCATCGTCTACGGCAACGAATCCGGCAACCTTGGGAACCGCGACGCGCGAAGCTACAGTGATCCGGCGATCCAAATCTGGGAGTCCTCGGGTTGACCTAATTTTCCCTCGAACCCTAGTTTTTTTTTGCATTCTTGCACATGGTATAACTCTGCATCTGTAGCTCCGATTCGTGCGTGTAGCATATCTAAATTTTCGTCTCGAGGAGTACATCATTTCATATCACTGCATCATTTTCGTTTGAGCTCATCTTGATGCCCGAGATGCTGTTGGAAGAGGGCTATGTGATGAATTTGGCAGATTTGTTTCAGCAAATGACATTTTGTCATTTTTGCCATGATTAATGTGTGCATGCTATGATCCTGAGCTCTACATGTGTTTTTTATATGCCATGCCATCTTTACAGAGGTGCTTTCCATGTATTTTTGTCGGTGTTCTGGGAACGGGGGTCCCCAGATGTAACGCCCTCGATGCGGCTATAGCTCCCACGTGTCGAGGCACGACTTAGAGACATAACCGCATTGAAAGCAATGTCGCAAGTTAGGCAATCATCACAACATCCCATGTAATGTATATAATAAAAGGGGAGATACAATAGTTGGCTTACACTCGCCAAGTCACATCAAAGTACATAAATAACATACATCATCCAAACACTCATGGCCCGACTACGGCGCCAAAATAAAAGACAACCCAACAAGGGACATAGGTCCCGATCACCCCAACTGGGCACCACTACTGATCATCAGGAAAAGACACATAGTAACGCTGAGAATCCTCGTCGTACTCCCACTTGAGCTCAAGCGCGCCATCTGGAGACGTATCATCTGTCCCTGCATCTAGAGTAATAGTAATTTGTGAGCCACAGGGACTCAGCAATCTCGCACCCTCGCGATCAAGACTATTTAAGCTAATAGGTAGGATGGGGGTAAATGTAAGTGGAGCTGCAGCAAGCGACTAGCATATGGTGGCTAACTTATTCGCAAAAGAGAGCGAGAAGAGGAGGCAAAGCACGAGCGAGAAACTAGAGAGCAACCTGCGCAAACATAACTCCAACACCGTGTCCACTTCCCGGACTCCGCCAAGAAGAGGCCATCACGGTAACACACTCAGTTGATTCATTTTTAATTAATTAAGGTTCAAGTTATCTACAACCGGACATTAACAAATTCCTATCTGCCCATAACCGCGGGCACGGCTTTCGAAAGATCAATCCCTGCAGGGGGGGTCCCAACTTAGCCCATAACAAGCTCTCATGGTCAACGAAGGAATAGACCTCCACCCAAGACACACCGATCAGACTCGGTATCTCGGTACAACAAGACGATTCAACAGGTTAAAACAAGTCCAGCAACACCGCCCGAATGTGCCGACAAATCCCGATAGGAGCTGCACATATCTCTTTCTCAGGGCACACTCAGATTGTCCAAACTTCCGGTAGGCCAGCCCAGAGTTGCCCTTGGTATCCACCGGCGGCTGACGGTTTGGACCAACACTCAGAGGAGCACTGGCCCGGGGGGGTTAAAATAAGATGACCCTCGGGCTCCGGAAACCCAAGGGAAAAAGAGGCTAGGTGGCAAATGGTAAAACCAATGTTGGGCATTGCTGGAAAAGCTTTAATCAAGGCGAACTATCAAGGTGTTCCCATTATATCCCAACCGCGTAAGGGACGCAACAATCCGGGAACATAACACCGATATGACGGAAACTAGGGCGGCAAGAGTGGAACAAAACACTAGGCGAGAGGCCGAGCCTTCCACCCTTTACCAA
This sequence comes from Triticum monococcum, assembly GCA_034509565.1. Classification (NCBI taxonomy): domain Eukaryota; kingdom Viridiplantae; phylum Streptophyta; class Magnoliopsida; order Poales; family Poaceae; genus Triticum; species Triticum monococcum. The sequence continues at coordinate 379,573,191 of CM067844.1, read as the reverse complement.
GTATATAGATGCATTAATATAACATGGCAATATAATGATATCCCAACAAGTAAATAAATGTTCCAACAAGGAACGGCTCCAATCTTCACCTGCAACTAACAACGCTATAAGAGGGGCTGAGCAAAGCGGTAACATAGCCAATCAACGGTTTGCTAGGACAATGGTGGGTTAGAGGTTCAACATGGCAATTGGGAGGCTGACAAGCAAGTGGTCGGCATCGTAGCATTGGCATAGCAAAGATAGTAGTGATTTCGAGGGTATGATCATCTTGCCTGCACAGTTGTCAGAGTTGACTGGATCCTCAAAAGCAAACTCGATGGGCTCCTCGTTAGCGAACTCGTCTCCCGGCTCTACCCAAACAACACAAACAAGCAACAAGGATACAATCAACCACGTGCAAACTCCAACAATAAGATGCAATGATGGTATGCTATGCGGGATGCGATGCGGGATGCAAAATGCAAGACGTGACAGGAAATCCATGAACCTGGCCTCAACTTGGAAAACCAAGTGTGCCACTGGATATAGGGGATGAAATCGCTTGAAAATGATATAAAGATCATTGGAATCGGAGTTACGGTTTGGAAATGGCAAGCGTTTTAAGATATGACACAGGTCTGCGATTTACAGCAAGTAGGCATCTAAATGCAACGAAATGAACATGCTAAAGCCACCAAACATGACAACAAAATACATGGCAGGGATGCCCACAAGATGCTTAACAAAACACTAGCACTAAGCCACGGCCAAATTCATCCATTATGAGGTTCAAACAAGCATGGCAAAAACGCAAACGCAAAACAGATTTTAGACTTAGTGAAATTAACACTAGTCTGAAATTTCAGATCATGAAGCTCTCTTCGGACCAGCAAAACAACATGATACATAACCTGATTATGAAAAGTAAGAACATGGCATGGAGCTACTCAACAAGCTTATCAAAAGTCCCAAAGTGACCTGGGGCCAAAAGTGATCACAAAATATACTAACAAGCACACGAACATAGCTCACGCACAATCAGTTTTCAGACTTAGTGAAAACTGAGACATGCTGGAATTTAACTCACGAAGGCATGTAAACGAGCTCGATGCACTCACTACGGTGCAAGTCATGGCAAGGCAAGCATATATCCATAAAGAAGACACAAAATTCTAGCTAGACATGGCAAGAACAATGGCATAGGATGCACGGATCAATAACAATAGCATCGGCAAAATCGCAAACAAGTTGACGATCTGCCGAGATTTACCACGAAGCAAAAGTAGAGCTCGATTGACTCAAGCTAGATTACTCCACATGTGCAAACACAGACATGGATGGATAGAGCATAACATGAGTAACAAAACTCCCTTACTGATCATCCTCAAAAGAGGCACGGATCACTAGGAAACAAGCTGAACATATGGCATCATGAACAAAATAATCCCAGACTTTGTGAAATCCACTAAGTCCCTGAAAACAGATCTACCAAGTGCCTCACTTTGCAAGCTTGCACAAGTCACCACACACATCCTAAAAATGCATGGCTTGCACCTCTGGAAAGAAGACAAAATTCTTAACAAATCATATCAAGGACTCACAGGCATATCATGCACACAATAATCATGGCAAAAATGACAAAAGTCTAAAATGAACTAGTAGATCTGACAATTATCTCACGAAGCCTCCTTCTAGCAGCATTTCGGGCATCAAGATGAACTCAAATGAAAATGATGCAATGGAATGAAATGATGTACATATCGAGGCGAACATTTTGATATACTATATGTCCAAATCGGAGCTACGGATGCGGAGATATCAACGGTCAAAGTTAGCACAAAAATTGAGGGGGAGAGGGAAAAAGTCAACCGTGTCCAGATCTAGGGTTCCTCGGCACGCGAAGCGAGGTGGCGGCAGGCTCACCGGAGACAAAGCAGACGATGGAGGCCGGGGTCGGCGGTGGCAGATCCGGCCCTCCCACGGCCGGATCCGGCCGGCGGGGAGGCAGGGAGGCGGCGGCGCGGTGCCCGGGCGGCAGCGGCGAGGCGGCGGCGCGCGAGGCGGTGGAGAGGCGGGGCGGCGGCCGGTGGCGGCAAGGGGCGGCCGCGGAGGAGGCGGCGGGGCCGGCGAAAGGCGACGAGGAGGAGAGAGGCGGCGGGCGGCGGCGGATCTGGCCCGGTGGCGGCGCGGGCGGGCCTCCCGCGGGCTCGCCGGGCCGCGCGGAGGAGGAGGCTAGCGGGGACACGTGTCGGGCTCTGGTTGGGCGGCGGTGGTGGCGGACGATGTCCGGCTTCGTCCGGACACGTCCGGCGGCGGATCTGGGGATTTTTTTAGGGTTTCGGGGAGAGGGGAGATCCGAAAACGGAGGGGGTGTATATATGGGCATAGGGGGAGCTAGGAGAGTCCAAATGAGGTGCGGTTTTCGGCCACGCGATCGTGATCGAACGCTCTAGGACATGGAGCAGAGTTTGGTGGGTTTTGGGCCAAAATGGAGGGGTGTTGGGCTCCAACACACACAAGGCCTTTTCGGTCCCTCGGTTAACCGTTGGAGTATCAAACGAAGTCCAAATGGTACGAAACTTGACAGGCAGTCTACCTGTAGTAAACCAAGGCCGCATGGCAAGTCTCGGTCCAATCCGGAAATGTTTAATCCCCACACACGAAAGAAAGCTAGAAATGGCCACTGGAAGAGAACGAAGCGCCGGAATGCAAAACGGACAATGGGGAAAATGCTCGAATGCATGAGATGAATACGTATGTAAATGCAATGCACATGATGACATGATAAGAGATGCATGAAAACGAAAACAACACACGGAGACAAAGACCCGAACCCGAGAAATAAATATAACTTAACGCCGGAAATGGCAAGAGTTGGAGTACAAAATGGGAAAGTTATATCTGGGGCGTTACAACACTCCACCACTACGAAAAGACCTCGTCCCGAGATCTAGGACTGAAAGAACTCCGGGTACTCAGAAGGAAGGTGATCCTCACATTCCCAGGTAGCTTCACGGTCGGAATGGTGTGACCACTTGACTTTGATAAATTTGATTGACTTGTTGCGAGTCCTGCGTTCAGTCTCTTCAAGGATTGCAACTGGGTGCTCATGATAGGAGAGATCTTCTTGGAGCTCAATGTCCTCGAAGTTGACGGTGTGTTCAGGCGTCTTGAAGCACTTTCGGAGTTGAGAGACATGGAACACATCATGAACATTTGCAAAGTTTGACGGAAGCTCGAGTTGATAGGCGAGGTCGCCTCTCTTGCTGACAATCTTGAAAGGTCCGACGTATCTGGGGGCAAGCTTCCCTTTGATACCGAAGCGACGAAGCCCTTTCATAGGAGAGACGCGGAGGTAAACATGATCTCCGATCTCGAAAGCCAAATCGCAGTGCTTACTATCATAGTAGCTCTTCTGGCGGGATTGGGCTGCTTTGAGGTTATCACGAATGACCTTGCACATTTCTTCCGCCTCTGTGATTAAGTCATTACCCAGCAGCTGACGTTCACCGGTTTCAGACTAGTTGAGAGGGGTACGGCATTTCCTACCATACAGAATTTCAAATGGGGCCTTGCCCGAACTTGCTTGAAAACTGTTGTTGTATGAGAATTCAGCATAAGGAAGACAATCCTCCCACTTCATGCCGAAGGAGATAACACAAGCCCTGAGCATATCTTCAAGGATCTGGTTGACACGCTCGACTTGACCGCTTGTTTGAGGATGGAAAGCTGTGCTGAAACGGATGTTGGTGCCCATGGCCTTCTGAAAAGAATCCCAAAACTTGGAGGTAAAGATGCTGCCATGGTCTGAAGATATCACTTGAGGAATACCGTGCAGAGAGACAATTCGAGAGGTATAGAGTTCCGCCAATTGAGCTGCAGTGATTGACTCTTTGATAGGCAGAAAATGAGCCACTTTGGTGAGCATGTCGATGACAACGAATATAGCATCATTGCCACGCTTGGACTTTGGAAACCTAGTCACGAAGTCCATTTCAATGTGGTCAAACTTCCATTGTGGAATGGCAAGAGGTTGGAGGAGACCTGCTGGCCTTTGGTGTTCTGCCTTCACTCTTCTGCAGACATCACATTCATTCACGAATTGAGCGATCTCGCGCTTCATTCGAGTCCACCAATAAGTTTGCTTCAGATCCTGATACATCTTCGTGCTCCCAGGGTGGATGGAGAGGAGAGAGTTGTGAGCCTCGTTCATGATCACTTTACGAAGTTCACCTTTGGGTACCACAATTCGATCCTCAAAGAAGAGAGTGTCCTTGTCATCAAGGCGGTAGCACTTGTACTTGGACTGACTCTTTGCGATACCAATCTTCACCTTTTTCACCATAGCATCAAGAAGCTGGGCTTGGCGAATCTGGTCTTCCAAGGTAGGAGAGACTTGAAGGTTGGCGAGGAAACCTTGAGGAACAACATGCAGATTAAGTTTCGGAAAGCTTCACAAAGCTCGTGTTGATAAGGCTTGAGAATCAGACTATTGCAATATGCTTTTCTGCTCAAAGCGTCAGCAATCACATTGGCCTTGCCTGGAGTGTACTCGATACTCGGATTATACTCTTGAATCATTTCGACCCATCAAGTTTTCCTGAGGTTGAGATTAGGCTGAGTGAAGATGTACTTGAGACTCTTGTGATCAGTGAAAATATCCACTTTTCTTCCCAATAGAAGATGTCTCCAAGTCAACAAAGCATGCACAACTGCCGCCAACTCGAGATCATGAGTGGGGTAGTTCTTCTCATTAGGCTTCAACTGGCGAGAGGTATAAGCAACAAATTTCTTCTCTTGCATCAGTACAGCACCGAGACCTTGGAGAGAGGCATTAGAAAAGACCTCGTACGGCTTGGATTCATCAGGCGGAGTCAGAACTGGAGCAGTGATCAACTTCTCTTTCAAAGTGTTGAAAACAATATCACACTCCGGAGACCAAACGTACTTGACGTGCTTCTGAAGAAGATTTGAGAGGGGCTTCGCGATCTTAGAAAAGTTTTCAACGAATCTTCGGCAGTAGCTTGCGAGACCGAGGAAGCTACGGAGTTGATTCATGTTCTGAGGAGGTTCCCAATTAACAATTGCAGACACCTTCTCATGATTCATGGGAATGCCCTTGGCAGAGATGATATGGCCAAGATAAAGAACCTCATCGAGCCAAAATTCACACTTGGAGAACTTGGCGTAGAACTGATGTTCCCTGAGCTTGTCAAGAACCAAACGCAGGTGCTTGGCATGATCTTCCTTGTTCTTGGAGAAAACCAGAATGTCATCAAGATAGACCAAAACGAAGTCATTGGTGGAGGGGTTGAAGATGAAGTTCATCATGCGAGAGAACGTCGGAGGAGCGTTGGCGAGGCCAAAAGACATGATAGTGTATTCATATGACCCATAGCTTTTCCTGAAAGCCGTCTTGGGAATATCTTGCTCACGGATTCGAATCTGATGATAACCCATACGAAGATCAAGCTTGGAGAATACTTGGGCACCCTTGAGTTGTTCGAACAGCTCATTGATGTTGGGAAGTGGGTATTTGTTCTTGATGGTCTTCTTGTTCAATGGACGGTAATCAACACAAAGTCGGTCTGTTCCATCCTTCTTCTTCACAAAAAGAACACCACAACCCCACGGATAAGAACTAGGCCGAAGGAGACCCATTCTTTCTTGAGTATCGAGTTGTTTCTTCAACTCCTTCAACTTTTCTGGTCCGAGCATGTAAGGACGTTTGCACACAGGTTCCGTACCGGGCTCAAGCTCAATAACAAATTCAACGGGCCGGTGCGGAGGCATTCCTAGGAGCTCTTCTAGGAAGACGTCTTGATACTCACAAACAACTGGGATCTGCGAAATAGCATCCAATTCACCCTTCTCATTGAGAGAAAACAACCGGATGGTATTATCCCGAGCGGCAAAGACAATGACATCCTCAGACGAATGCGTCAATTGTATCTGCCTAGCTGCAGAATCGAGCTGAGCCTTGTGCTTAGAGAGCCAGTCCATCCCGAGAATAAGATCGATATCTGAATTACCAAGAACCATAGGAGAAGCCAGAAACTTGAAATCACCCATCATGATGGAAATATCTGGAATCTCGTGGTTGGCGAGCAAACATTTACCAGGAGAGACCACTGCTAACGGACTATGCATAGCTTGGGAAATCAACTCATGCTTAGATGCAAAAGGCTTCGAGATGAAACAATGTGATGCACCAGTATCAAAAAGTACTTTAGCGGGGATATCGTTAACAGGAAGGTTACCCATGATGACATCTGACGAATCCTCTGCCTGAGCTGCGTTCATCAAGTTGACCTTGGCGTTCTTGGGGTTATGCTTGACCATAGCTGTACTTGCCGATCTGACAGGAGGAGGAGGAGGAAGACGCCTCTGGTTGAAACACTTGTTGGCATAGTGACCCTTTTGTTGGCACTTGTTGCATGTGACCTCTGAAAGCGGATGGTGGTACGGAGCACTCGATCTTGGAGCTTGAGATGAAGTCTTGTTCTGAAAGCCTGGGTTGGGTGGCTGGGAAGAACCACTGCCACCTTTGCTCTTCTGCTGATACGGCTGACGGAACGGAGGAGGAGGAAGCCAATACTTCTGCTGCTTGGCCACTTGAGTAGAGGAAGAAGGCGTAGTGTCTCTGACTCACTTCCTGGAAGCATCACACCTCAACTGAGCAGCCTCTTGCTTCAGTGCCATGTTGTAGAACTCATCGTATCTCAACGGCTCAAAGAGGACAAGAGCGAGCTGAATTTCTTTTCTGAGACCACCCCTGAACTGGTATATCATGCTCTTCTCATCAGGTACGTCCTGCTTGGCAAAGTGGGCGAGCTTCTGGAACAACTTGTTGTAGTCATAGACAGACAAAGAGCCTTGCTTCAAGTTGCGGAATTCCTCACGTTTGCTTTCAGTCACACTCTGAGGGATGTGATGAGCTCGGAAATCTCGACGGAAATCATCCCAAGTGATCAAATGTCCACCTCTGGAATCCTTGTACTGCTGGAACCACTCTGCAGCCTGATCTTTGAGTTGGAAGGAAGCGAACTTGACGAAATCTTCAGGCCTGACGTTGCTGCATTCAAAATGCTTGCCCAGATCCACTAGCCAATCGTCAGCATCGGTTGCCTCAACACAATTGTTGAACGTCTTTGGACCATTTGCAAGGAACTGGTTCAGCGTAGCAAAATGGTTCTGATTGTTGCCTTGATTCCCTTGACTGCCTTGATTGCGCTCTTGGAGGATTTGCATGATCAACTGTGTATTTGCATTGGTTGCGGCCATCACAGCTTGCCAAGCCTCCGGAGGAGGTGGAGGTGGTGGCGGATCAGGATTCGGAGTCGTGCGCGTTGGAGGAGCCATCCTGAAGAGGTTGACCACCATTAGCACATAGATAGACAAATATTGAAGCTGAATCCAGCTGAATGAAAATTGCAACATAAAGTCTTCACATCCGAACAAAATGAACGAATGCACTTCTCTTGAAGTGGTCACATATCCCTAAATTTCGAAGCCACGTAGACTTAGGTAGAAGAGGTAATCAACAAGGGATGGAATCAACATATGACTTCGAAGCAACTCAAAATAAAACCAAGGATTGGCTTGCGGAATAAGCCGGAACAAACATATGATAGAGATTTCGTCCGAAGTTTTCGTGGTGGGACCTACACGGGCTCGATCGTACAACACCATCATGTACAAGGCAGTGCACATGACATACGAAGCATCCCCGAGTCAGCATAGCCAAGGACTCTTTAAGACACAACGAGACCACTGTAAAATCGACCGTGAATAGGCGAACCACTAGATGTCGAACCCCAATTTCATATCATACATCTGTTGGAAGGATATCCTAAGAGCTACTTGAATTCCCACCTATGAAACTCCCGAAACTTTCTGGTTATGCAATCAGGTGTTGGGGATACAGGGGAAGCATAATATCTCACCCAAACTAGCAATACCTACATCCAGCTGTATCCATCCTTCAACACATAACCAAGAAACCTTCGGAAACCATCTACCTCAACCTTCGAAAAGAATCCGTTATACAAGTTATGGCGATACTCCCGAACTCCCGCCCCAGTACTGGGTGGCGTCGAGGTTATCTCACCAACGAACTGCATAAAAGAGATTTTCAATGTCGGCGAACATATCTCAAGTATTCAAGAATTGCAACGATAAAATTATGATGACAACACCTCAGAGCTCAACTCCCCGGGACACTTCCACTAAACCCCTGACAGGAGGCACCAAGACAGTGTTCTCATCATAAGCCATCGGAGCAAATCCAAGATACTCGCGTGATCCTAAATTTTTTTTTTGTGAAATTTGAGAAGAGAAGAGTCAAAACTCTACGTCAGGATGCCTTACCAGAGCGATGAGGAGACTGGGAAGTAAAAAAGAATTCCTAAGCTCTCTGATATATAATTCCTAAATGACTCAAAACATTTTTCTAGACACAACTCGGCTGCTAAAAACGATCAATCAGTGGGGGCTCCTAAGGTCGGGGAAGGCTCTGATTACCAACTTGTAACGCCCTCGATGCGGCTATAGCTCCCACATGTCGAGGCACGACTTAGAGACATAACCACATTGAAAGCAATGTCGCAAGTTAGGCAATCATCACAACATCCCATGTAATATATATAATAAAAGGGGAGATACAATAGTTGGCTTACACTCGCCACATCACATCAAAGTACATAAATAACATACATCATCCAAACACTCATGGCCCGACTACGGCGCCATAATAAAAGACAACCCAACAAGCGACACAGGTTCCGATCACCCCAACTGGGCACCACTACTGATCATCAGGAAAAGACACATAGTAACGCTGAGAATCCTCGTCGTACTCCCACTTGAGCTCAAGCGCGCCATCTGGAGCCGTATCATCTATCCCTGCATCTGGTGTAATAGTAATCTGTGAGCCACAGGGACTCAGCAATCTCGCACCCTCGCGATCAAGACTATTTAAGCTAATAGGTAGGATGGGGGTAAATGTAAGTGGAGCTGCAGCAAGCGACTAGCATATATGGTGGCTAACTTATTCACAAAAGAGAGCGAGAAGAGGAGGCAAAGCACGAGCGAGAAACTAGAGAGCAACCTGCGCAAACATAACTCCAACACCGTGTCCACTTCCCGGACTCCGCCGAGAAGAGGCCATCACGGTAACACACTCAGTTGATTCATTTTTAATTAATTAAGGTTCAAGTTATCTACAACCAGACATTAACAAATTCCCATCTGCCCATAACCGCGGGCACGGCTTTCAAAAGATCAATCCCTGCAGGGGGGTCCCAACTTAGCCCATAACAAGCTCTCATGGTCAATGAAGGAATAGACCTCCACCCAAGACACACCGATCAGACTCGGTAACTCGGTACAACAAGACGATTCGACAGGTTAAAACAAGTCCAGCAACACCGCCCGAATGTGCCAACAAATCCCGATAGGAGCTGCACATATCTCTTTCTCAGGGCACACTCAGATTTTCCAAACTTCCGGTAGGCCAGCCCAGAGTTGCCCCTGGTAGCCACCGGCGGTTGACGGTTTGGACCAACGCTCAGAGGAGCACTGGCCCGGGGGGGTTAAAAGAAGATGACCCTCGGGCTCCGGAAACCCAAGGGAAAAAGAGGCTAGGTGGCAAATGGTAAAACCAGTGCTGGGCATTGCTGGAAAAGCTTTCATCAAGGCGAACTATCAAGGGGTTCCCATTATAGCCCAACCGCGTAAGGGACGCAACAATCCGGGAACATAACACCGATATGACGGAAACTAGGGCGGCAAGAGTGGAACAAAGCACTAGGCGAGAGGCCGAGCCTTCCACCCTTTACCAAGTATATAGATGCATTAAGATAACATGGCAATATAATGATATCCCAACAAGTAAATAAATGTTCCAACAAGGAACGGCTCCAATCTTCACCTGCAACTAACAACGCTATAAGAGGGGCTGAGCAAAGTGGTAACATAGCCAATCAACGGTTTGCTAGGACAATGGTGGGTTAGAGGTTCAACATGGCAATTGGGAGGCTGACAAGCAAGTGGTAGTCATCGTAGCATTGGCATAGCAAAAGAGCGAGCAAACTAGCATAGCAAAGATAGTAGTGATTTCGAGGGTATGATCATCTTGCCTGCACAGTTGTCAGAGTTGACTGGATCCTCAAAAGCAAACTCAACGGGCTCCTTGTTAGCAAACTCGTCTCCCGGCTCTACCCAAACAACACAAACAAGCAACAAGGATACAATCAACCACGTGCAAACTCCAACAATAAGATGCAATGATGGTATGCTATGCGGGATGCGATGCGGGATGCAAAATGCAAGACGTGACAGGAAATGCATGAAACTGGCCTCAACTTGGAAAACTAAGTGTGCCACTGGATAGACGGGATGAAATCGCTTGAAAACGATATAAAGATCATTGGAATCAGAGTTACGGTTTGGAAATGGCAAGCGTTTTAAGATATGACACCGGTCTGCGATTTACAGCAAGTAGGCATCTAAATCAACGAAATGAACATGCTACAGCCACCAAACATGACAACAAAATACATGGCAGGGATGCCCACAAGATGCTTAACAAAACACTAGCACTGAGCCACGGCCAAATTCATCCATTATGAGGTTCAAACAAGCATGGCAAAAACGCAAACGCAAAACAGATTTCAGACTTAGTGAAATTAACACTAGTCTGAAATTTCAGATCACGAAGCTCTCTTTGGAGCAGAAAAACAACATGATACATAACCTGATTATGAAAAGTAAGAACATGGCATGGAGCTACTCAACAAGCTTATCAAAAGTCCCAAAGTGACGTGGGGCCAAAAGGGATCACAAAATATACTAACAAGCACACGAACATAGCTCACGCACAATCAGTTTTCTGACTTAGTGAAAACTGAGACATGCTGGAATTTAACTCACGAAGGCATGTAAACGAGCTCGATGCACTCACTACGGTGCAAGTCATGGCAAGGCAAGCATATATCCATAAAGAAGACACAAAACGCTAGCTAGACATGGCAAGAACAATGGCATAGCATGCACGGATCAGTAACAATAGCATCGGCAAAATCACAAACAAGTTGACGATCTGCCGAGATTTACCACGAAGCAAAAGTAGAGCTCGATTGACTCAAGCTAGGCTACTCCACATGTGCAAACAAAGACATGTATGGATAGATCATAACATGAGTAACAAAACTCCCTTACTGATCATCCTCAAAAGAGGCACGGATCACTAGGAAACAAGCTGAACATATGGCATCATGAACTAAATAATCCCAGACTTTGTGAAATCCACTAAGTCCCTGAAAACAGATCTACCAAGTGCCTCACTTTGCAAGCTTGCACAAGTCACCACACACATCCTAAAAATGCATGGCTTGCACCTCTGGAAAGAAGACAAAATGCTTAACAAATCATATCAAGGACTCACAGGCATATCATGCACACAATAATCATGGCAAAAATGACAAAAGTCTAAAATGAACTAGCAGATCTGACAATTATCTCACGGAGCCTCCTTCTAGCAGCATTTCGGGCATCAAGATGAACTCAAATGAAAATGATGCAATGTAATGAAATGATGTACATGTCGAGACGAACATTTTGATATACTATATGTCCAAATCAGAGCTACGGATGCGGAGATGTCAACGGTCAAAGTTAGCACAAAAATTGAGGAGGAGAGGGAAAAAGTCAACCGTGTCTAGATCTAGGGTTCCTCGGCATGCGAACCGAGGAGGCGGCGGGCTCGCCGGAGATGAAGCAGACGACGGCGGCCGGGGTCGGCGGTTGCAGATCCGGCCCTCCCGCGGCCGGATCCGGCCGCCGGCGAGGCGGGGAGGCGGCGGAGCGGGGCGGCGCGGCGCCCGGGTGGCAGCGGCGAGGCGGGGCGGCAGCCGGTGGCGGCGAGGGGCGGCCGCGGAGGAGGCGGCGGGGCCGGCGAACGGCGACGGGGAGGAGAGAGGCGGCGAGCGGCGGCGGATCTGGCCCGGTGGCGGCGCGGGCGGGCCTCCCGCGGGCTCGCCGGGCCGCGCGGAGTAGGAGGCCGTCGGGGACACGTGTCGGGCTCTGGTTGGGCAGCGGTGGCGGCGGACGATGGCCGGCTTCGTCCGGACACGTCCGGCGGCGGATCTGGGGATTTTTTTAGGGTTTCGGGGAGAGGGGGAATCCAAAAACGGAGGGGGTGTATATATAGGCATAGGGGGAGCTAGGAGAGTCCAAATGAGGTGCGGTTTTCGGCCATGCGATCGTGATCGAACGCTCTAGGACATGGAGCAGAGTTTGGTGGGTTTTGGGCCAAAATGTAGGGGTGTTGGGCTGCAACACACACGATGCCTTTTCGGTCCCTCGGTTAACCGTTGGAGTATCAAACGAAGTCCAAATGGTACGAAACTTGACAGGCGGTCTACCGGTAGTAAACCAAGGCCGCATGGCAAGTCTCGGTCCAATCCGGAAATGTTTAATCCCCACACACGAAAGAAAGCTAGAAATGGCCACCGGAAGAGAATGAAGCGCCGGAATGCAAAACGGACAACGGGGAAAATGCTCGAATGCATGAGATGAATACGTATGCAAATGCAATGCACATGATGACATGATATGAGATGCATGAAAACGAAAACAACACACGGAGACAAAGACCCGAACCCGAGAAATAAATATAACTTAACGCCGGAAACGGCAAGAGTTGGAGTACAAAAGGGGAAAGTTATATCTGGGGCGTTACACCAGACTTGCCTGCCTGCGGCCTGCGGCGTGCCTCAAAGGAGGCCCAGTGCGGCCCATCTTCATCAACACAAGACTCAAGACCCTCGTGAGGGGCCAAGCCTCGCGGGGCGGACGACACGGTGCATCCTCAGGCGCAGCCTCCTCAGGCTGGCTCCCGAGGAGGCGGAGAGATCAAGGCAGGGTACCTCGCGAGGTGCCCATGACGCAAGCCATGACGATCGAGGGTGCCAGGCGGGCGCCAGTGCGCAGCGTCCTTGTTTCCTCTTTGGTGCAAAGGGGGCAAGCACAGCCGCGGAGTACCGAGGCATCAAGCAAAGGTTGCCATTTTAGTGCAACGAGACCAAGACCAAGCACACTACAAGACAGAGGTCACCATGGAGCCCAGCACGGCGTCACCACAGAGCCTTTGGCAGGCGAAGACCAACTTTAGTCAGGATAAGTGTACTAGATGTTCCCCTTCGAATTGGCCAATTGTTGGCGCCCTTCCCGCTCAATAGAGGCCTAGGGCCTTTGCCTATAAATAGGACTAGCCACCCCCAGGATAGGAAGAGGGAAAAAAGGATGAGAAGAAAGACGACCGACAAGTGAGAGCAAAGCAGAGAGAGTGAGTGAGAGAGAGAGAGAAGGGTGACTGAACTCCTCCCAGCAGTTCATCGCCCCAACCAAGAATAGACCCTCGCGAGGCTGTTCTTCCTTGTATTGTTCATCATCACCAGCCCCAGGAGGCAATCCACCAACCTCACACTGGAGTAGGGTATTACACCACAAGGGTGGCCCGAACCAGTATAAACCTTGTGTCTCTTGTGCAGTTCTTTCAGTAGTTTAGATCTTTGTGAGACGGGGAGGTAGAAGGCGTGATCTCCGCGCGCACCCCAGTGTTCGAACCTTAAGGGTCTGCCGGAACCCGTGATCCGACATTTGGCGTGCCAGGTAGGGGTGCGCCGGAATCCGTCTTCCACCACTCCGCTCTCCTCCGACCGTCGCATCCATGTCTGACGCTCGTCGGGCCCGCGCCGAGCGCCGAGCCGCCATCACTTCTCTCGTCGCCCAGACGGCCCCCGTCGGTGGGCGTCCTCGTCGTTCCCCGTCACCCTCCATCAACGCCGCCACCGGCCCGGCGGGGGGCGAGCAGCAAGCGTCGTCTCAGCATCCATCCGTGCGCCAAGACGGCCGCACCGCTACTCCATCGCTCGCACCAGCCGGCTCTTCGTCCCGTGCGCTCCGCGCTTCCTTGGAGGCTCGAGCTGCGCTCCTCGCAGCAAACGAGCTCTAGCGCTACCGCCCCGTCTACGACGTCTACGAGGAGTGGCTCGACCGCATCGCCGAGCTTGTCCTCGCCGCAGGGGGCTCTTCCGCGCCGTCCGTTCCTCTGCGCCACACCCCGCCCCGCGCGAGCAACGAAGCTCCAGAGGCGCACCAGCTGCCTCCTCTCCAAGAAGATGCCATGGCTCCAAGGCGCGTGGCCCCTGGGCAGCACCCGCTTCGTCAGGTGCCAGCGCAACAAGAACGGAGCTGCCAAGAAGTCCCTTGCCCGCAAGGAGCTGCCAGGGCGCTCCCGGCTCCGGCACGCCACGACCCTGCTCCAGCTCCGGCACACCAAGACCCCGCGTTGCTCCTAGCTGCAGCGCGTGGGGACCGTCAAGACCAAGCTCTCCACTAGCCGAAGCCTTTCGTGGCCACCGCAGGCTGCCGCGCTTACACCACCGAGCTGCGCAGCGTCGCGTGGCCCGGCAAGTTCAAGCCAGACCTGCCTCCTCGCTACGACGGCACAACTGATCCCGCAGAGTTCCTCCAGCTCTATGAGCTGGGCATCGAGGCTGCCAGCGGGGATGAAAAGGTCATGGCGAACTGGTTCCCCATGGCGCTCAAGGAAGGAGCTCGCACCTTGCTCCTGAATCTGGCTCCGGGCACGATCTCCTCCTGGGACCAGATGCGCACTCGCTTCATCGCCAACTTCCAAGGTACCCGCGACCGGCCGCCCGCCATGAGCGACATGCGCCGCATCAAGCAGCAACCTGGGGAGACCCTGCAAAAGTACATCCAGCGCTTCAACAGTGCGCGCCTCAAGATCCCCAAGGTGTCCGAGGAAGCCATCATCTCGGCCTTCCCCGACGGCGTGCGCGACGTCAAGATGAAGGAGGAGCTGGCGATGCATGAAGACCTCTGCACCTCCCTGGAGCTGTTCAACTTGGCGAACAAGTGCGCCAGGGCTGAGGAGGGACGTCTCTCCCTCCTCGAGCTGCCCGCCGCGGACCCAGAAGAGAAGAAGCCCATGGCCAAGGATGTGAAGCGCAAGGGGGTTGCCATACTTGCGGCGGAACCAGACACCAAGTGGGGCAAGGATCTGCCAGAGCCCTCCAGGGGCAGCCGGTACTGTGTGTACCATGACCTCCACACCCACAACACCAACGAATGCCAAGAACTCCGCGCCGTGCGAGAAGGAAGGATCGGCCGTCGCCCTGACCGTGCTGACCGGGGCTACGGCCGAGGAGGAGGAAGAAACCCAAGACGCTAGGAAGATCACGGCCCGCGCTAGGGGTGGCGCGACCAACCTCGCGAGGACCGCTGGCGGGACCTGCCTCGCGAGGGGGACTGGAGGGATCAGCCTCGTGAGGATCGCCCTCAAGGCAACGCAGGCCTACCTCCGTTGCCGCCTCAGCGAAGGAGGAACAAAGACCGCCATCAAGACAAGGGGGCTAGGGGCATCCAAGAGCCGCACGCAATCGCCTGCATCCTGGGCGGAGCTCAAGCCCCAGCCTCTCAACGTATCTTCAAGCAGTTTGCCCGCGAAGTGAATGCAGTTCTCCCCAAGCTCGAAGCAACGCGCCCCCTCAGGTGGTCGGCGTGCGCCATCACGTTCAGCTCAGCAGACCAGCTCAAGTGCGCGGCCACAGCCGGAGTCCTCCCGATGCTTTGCTCCCCAGTCATTAGCAACGTGCTGGTCACCAGGACCCTCATCGATGGAGGGGCAGGGCTCAACGTCCTGTCCGTGGAAATATTCAACAACCTCCAAGTGCCCTATGACCAGCTTCAGCCAACCAAGCCTTTCTCCGGAATCACCGAAGGTTCCACAGTCTCGATCAGGCAGGTCCGCCTCCCTGTCACCTTCGGGGCCCGCAACAACTACCGCACCGAGCTCATCGACTTTGACGTCGCCCACATCCGCCTGCCGTACAACGCCATCCTCGGGTACCCAGCGCTGGCCAAGTTCATGGCCGTGACTCACCACGCCTACAACATCCTCAAGATGCCAGGAAGTGGCGGTGTCATCACGGTGCCCTGTGAAGAGAAGGATGCAGTGTGTTCCCTGGAGCGGGCCTATCAGGCAGCGTCGCTAGAAGACCCAGATCGCGGAAGCAGGAGGCTTCCTGATACCACCCCCAAGAAGAAGAAGACGTCGTCAGCCTCAGCCCCTCAGGAGGCAAGCCCTTCAGGGCCCGTGTCTGCCCAGGGGGAACCCCCTTCCATCGCATAGGAAAGCGCGCCCGACGCCCTCCTCAGGCAGGGCTCGGGGGCTCTCACCTGGAGGGCCACCGACCTAGCCAGGGTCACGAGGGAGGCGCTTGGGCACCATGTGGAGGCGTTCTTCGAGGCACGTTTCCCTCGAGAAGGAGCCAGGCAAGGAAGGTCAGACCAGCCGGAGTTCATTGACAAGGCCATTCAAGAACTACAGGAGTCAAGGATCATGAGAGCTTGCCGCCGTCTACCAGCTATGGCCCCACATCCAGGCGAGGATGGTGGGCTGCGCGTCTGCGTCGACGTACCAGGGCTCAATCAGATCGCCACGACGGAGCGTCTCTGGCCCTCGCAAGTGGGGCGCTGCGGGGGTCCACCCCACAGCTATGTTCGCATGCCTTACGGCCTGCCGAGCATGGCTGCGGCGTACCAGCGCCTCATGAGGGGCATCATGGAGGCTCAGGAAGAAAGGCATTCCGCGGCCCTGGCGGAGATGAAGACAGCTCGCGAGGAGCCACCAGTGCCTCCTGAGGCCCCTGGGCCTGGGGGCTCGTAAGGATCGGCTTCCGCAGCCCGCCGAGTCTGCTGCAACAACGCCACTTCGCCGACGACATCCTTAGGTGACATCTTTCAAGCTTCATTCCCAGCTAGGAGCGCCCTCCAAGGGTTGCATCACTCCCAGGCCGCGTGGGTCCGTCCCTGCGGCATGTATCCCCTTTTATTTTTCGGTTGTTAGTTTGCCTTGTTGGGTGCGCCCCTCGGGCTGCATCATCCCCAAGCCGCACGGGCTAGGCCCAGCGGCGTGTATCTCCCTCGCATTTATTTCCAACTATGCATTCGCCTATCACGCTTGATTGCATGATACCTGTCCGCAGCATCCCTTCTTCTCCATGTCGGCCACTTGCACGTTAAAGGGGGGGTGCCTGAGCATCGCGACTCAGGGCTCTTACTGGCTCTCCAGCCCTCACCCTCTAGCCTTGTCCACGGCATCGCGACCTGGCATACCAGCGACGACTGAGACAAGCTCGAGGGCCGGGACCCGAGGACGTAGAGTACCGGCATCTAACCAAATTTTGCATGGACACATCTCAAGATACGGCCCAGTGCCAGGCGCAACCCGCCTAGAGGTAGGGCCTCGTGAGTCCCGCGCTGGCTCACGGGTGCCCAGATACACCTCACCTAGCCCTACCGTGCCGGCCACGTGTCAGGGCGGGGCTGTACACGCCCCGGGGGCTCCTCCCGGAGGGGAGCCCCCTCCCACGTACCAGTGGAAGCACCATGCTCCGCGCTGGCTGACGACACTGCCGAGGAGCGGCTATGCCCGTACACATACGGAAGCGCTATGCTCCGCGCTGGTGATAAACAACTGAGGGTGGCCTCCAGGCCGCATTAACCTCAGGGAGCCCAAAGCTCAGTGGCTGGCCTCATCGCAACGCCTCCCCTCGGGAGTGCCGCGCGAGGGGGCTTGGCACGGGGGCTACGATTGGGTCACGCCCAGACGTACGCCGCCCAGCCAGGCCCCTCGGGCCTGGTTCGTCGCGCGTCTCTCCCTGAGCAGAGCCAAGGTATGAAGGCCATTTGAGCATCAAGGGGGACCCCTGAGCATCGCGACTCAGGGGCCTAACTGGTCCCGTAGCCCCTCACTCCTTAGTTCCGAAAGGCTATGCTGGGTGAGGTATGCGCAGGGCCGGGTTCTGCAGACGTAGAACGGCAGCCCCGCTTACATCTCACCTCAGCACCCGCTGTTTGCGTGTCAAAGGGGACTCCTGAGCATTGCGACTCAGGAGCCTAACTGGCTCCGTAGCCCCTCACGCCTTAGTTCCGAAAGGCTATGCTGGGTGAGGTACGTGCGGAGTCGGGCTCTGCATACGTAGAATGGAAGATACACCTACATCACGCCTCCCTACTTGTTGTTTGCGCGCCAAGGGGGACTCCTGAGCATCGCGACTTAGGAGCCTAACTTGTCACGTAGCCCCTCACTCCTTTGGTCCCGTCCTGGTTTCCGGTCGGGGCTAATGCTGGGTGAGGCACGCGCGGGGCCGGGCTCTGCCGGCATAGAACACAAGCAAGTAGGGAAGAAAAGCATAAAATTCAAGGAACTTAAAAGCAAATATTACAACCCATACTGTCGTCTTAGCACCAAACGCAAGTTTAAATGCCTCCCCGAGGCGTGATGCATGTGCAGGAATTGAAAGAAGAACATGGATGGAATGGAGTCACTTGTCGGCGGTGAAGCTGTGTGGAGTGGCTTCGCCTCGTGGAGCAGGAGGGCCGGCAGCGCCTTGCTTTGGCCTGGTGCTGAAGGCCCAGAACTTCCCCAGCAGCGCCTCCGCACGCCCCTTCACGGCTTCGACAGCGGCGGCAGCACCCTCGCCGCTCACTGGTTCCAACAGGCCGTCGAGGTCGGCGTTGGGATCGCGAAGGTAAATGTGGGCGAAGACCCGCGTCAGCGCAGCAGAAGACAGGACGCGCGCCTCGGCCTCGGCCATGGGGCTGATGCCAAGGGTGACATCCCCAAGGGCCTTAACCAGAAAGGGGAGCAGAGGCGAGGGAGAAGGGGCGCGTGAGGACCTCGCCGAGCAACTCCGTCCCAACTACCCCACGGACCCGACGATGCGCTGGGGGCGATCCCTGATCCTCAAGATAAGTCATCACCCAAAGCACTGGCTACTGTGGCGCTAGCCCCGCACCTAAAGCAATTCCGTACTAGCGACGTTGCTTCCCTTTCTCACCAAGCGACGGCTGCTTGGGCGCCAAAGGGGACCTCCTGAGCATCGCGACTCAGGGGCTCTTACCAGACCTCGGGTCGCTCACCTCCTGGCCTTGACCACGGCATCACGACCTGGCATACCAGCGACGGCTGACACCACCTTGGGACTGGGACCTGTCGACGCAGAGCACCAAGCCCTCGCGAGGTTCGAAAGGGAGAACTGAGCTAAGACGGAATCAGCAACTCACACAGCTCTGCAGCAAAGATTATGTATTAACAAACGGGACTACAGTTACCTTACAAGCCCCCGTGGGGCGCATTTTGATTCCTCGCAGGGAACGGATCCTAAGGGATGCTAACTACACGAGCTCCTGCAAAAGCCGCCATCGTCAACAGTGGGCCATCAGGCGCCGGCGCCAACCCCATCCAGATCAGGGTCGGCGACGGCCTGACGAGCCTGCCCTGCTCCGGGAGCGGCGCCGACTCGGGGGCTCATAGCTGTCGTCGCTCGTCTTCGGAGTCGCGAAGATTTCACCGGAGTAACTGGACCCTCCGGCGCCTCCGCCAAGGGAGCGGTCGACGGGCCTGGCCCTCTCTAGGGCAAGGTCCTGGCCACCTCTCCCGGGGCAACACTCCAGCCGGCGCCCGTTTGCGTTGAAGACCTTGAAGAACATCACCGCAGCGCCATCGTACTCCAAGTGGACCGCGAAGACGCCCCTTTCCCTGCAAACCCGGGCGATCTCTCTGCAGCCGCGGGACATGTAGACCTCGCTCGGGGCAGCGACCACGACCTCTGCCTCGGTCGCGAGGGCGCTGCAGCCGGCGTGCTGCAGCCAGAGCTCCAGGGGCCCTCCTGGAGGGATGATGGAGGCGAAGAAGGGAGGCAGATGGATCCAGGACTGGAGAGGAATGGCGACGTGGAGCATGAACTCTTGGGAGGAGTCCTCGGCATGGACTCCAGGAGGAACAACCCACGCCTTCGTGACCCGACGGCGCCTACGACGGCGCCGACCGCGGAGATCGGCATCGACACCTTCGGGGCCCTCGACGTGGGCATACAAGGGAAGTGGGAACCCCGGCGGAGCCCGCTCGCACCAGGGCCTCGGCACCGCCTGACGGTCTTCCTCGCCCCGGCTGCAAAGGGCGAGCCGTTTCTTCGGCGGGAGCGGGTCTGGCCCCTCTCGAGGAGCCTTTCCCTTCTCCGCTGCAGAGAACCGGCGGATCGGAGCCATCGCAGCAAGACAGAGCAAGGATCGGGAAGAAGGAGAAGCCAGGAAGAATGGACTGGAAGGGCATGCGCGGTGCCGTACTTATAGCCGGCGAAGGCCAACCGCCGGCCACCACGATCACAGGTAATCATGACACGATCTGCATGCAGGGACTTGTCCAACTCGCGCGATCACCGAGGCATCGTGGGGAAGTGGAGACGCCCACATCCCATCAACCGCCATGCGGCGCCCAAGGCCATAGGCTGTTAGGGCCCGCAGCGCTTCGCCCTTGCCCTTTCGCCTCTCGGCACGGCCAAGTCCATGCGCGCCTTGGGCCCGGGGGCTACTGTCGGCGTTCTAGGAACGGGGGTCCCCAGACTTGCCTGCCTGCGGCCTGCGGCGTGGCTCAAAGGAGGCCCAGTGCGGCCCATATTCATCAACACAAGACCCTCGCGAGGGGCCAAGCCTCGCGGGGCGGACGACACGGCGCATCCTCAGGCGCAACCTCCTCAGGCTGGCTCGCGAGGAGGCGGAGAGATCAAGGCAGGGTACCTCGCGAGGTGCCCATGATGCAAGCCATGACGATCGAGGGTGCCAGGCGGGCGCCAGCGCGCGCAGCGTCCTTCTTTCCTCTTTGGTGCAAAGGGGGCAAGCGCAGCCGCGGAGTACCGAGGCGTCAGGCAAAGGTTGCCATTTCGGTGCAACGAGACCAATACCAAGCGGACTACGAGACGGAGGTCACCATGGAGCCCAGCACGGCGTCACCACAGAGCCTTTGGCAAGCGAAGACCAACTTTACTCAGGATAAGTGTACTGGATGTTCCCCTTCGAATTGGCCAATTGTTGGCGCCCTTCCCGCTCAATATTTGGGAAGAGGCCCAGGGCCTTTGCCTATAAATAGGACTAGCCACCCCCAGGGTAGGAAGAGGGAAAAAAAGGATGACAAGAAAGACGGTCGACAAGTGAGAGCAAAGCAGAGAGAGTGAGTGAGAGAGAGAGAAAGAAGGGTGACTGAACTCCTCCTAGCAGTTCATCGCCCCAGCCAAGAACAGACCCTCGCGAGGCTGTTCTTCCTTGTATTGTTCATCATCACCAGCCCTAGGAGGCAATCCACCAACCACACACTTGAGTAGGGTATTACACCACAACGGTGGCCCGAACCAGTATAAACCTTGTGTCTCTTGTGCAGTTCTTTCAGTAGTTTAGATCTTTGTGAGACGGGGAGGTAGAAGGCGTGATCTCCGCGCGCACCCCAGTGTTCGAACCTTAAGGGTCTGCCGGAACCCATGATCCGACAATTTTTTTGATATTTTTGGTGACTAGCACAAGCTTGCAAAGTAGCGTAATCGGTAATGCTGTTTTCAGGGACATAGATTTTCACTAAGTCCTTGTCCTGATTTTGTTATTGTGCCATATATTCATGTTGTTTCCTAGTGATCCGTGCCACTTTTGAGGATGATCAGAAAAGATGATTTGTTAACATTGTGGTGCTCTATCCATCCATGTCTTTTTTTGCATTTATGGAGCAACCTAGCTTGAGTCAATCGAGCTCTACTTTTGCTATATCGTGAATCCTGGCAGATTGTTGACTTGTTTAGCGATTTTGCCGAGGATGTTGCTATTGATCCGTGCATGCTATGTTGCAGTTCTTGCCATGTCTAGCTTCTATGCCATGTATTCTTGATGGGTGTATGCTTAGTTTGTCATGCCATGCTATGTAGTGAGTGCATCGAGCTCGTAAACATGCCTACTCATTAACTGATTTGTATGCTCTTGTTTTTTGCTAACTCTGAATCTGTTTATATTTTTGCCATATTCACATGCTTGCAATTGTATTTTCTGATCCCTTTTGTCTTAAGGTCACTAAGGGACTTTTGTTAAGTGCTTTGAGTAGCTTCATGCCATACCTTGCTTTGCCATAATAAGTTCCTGTAGCATGTAGTTTTCATGCTCTAAAGTGTGCTTCCTGATGATAAATTCCAGACTTGTGTTAATTTCACTAAGTCTGAAACCTGTTATCATTTGCACTTTTGCCATGCTTGTTTGAACCTGTTAATGGATGAATTAGCCGTAGCTCAGTGTTCATCTTTTGTCACTCTTCATGAGTGGATCCCTGCCATGTGAAAGTGCGTTATATCGACTAGAGGGGGGGTGAATAGGCGATTTTTATGAAAGTCTTCAAAACGCGGAAGTTATGAAGACAAACAGAGTGAACAAGCCTATCACTATGCAGCGGAAGGTAGATTACACAACGCAAGCCATAGTCAAATATACAATATAGTGAAAGCACAGAGTCAAATAGCTTCAGTGTAATGAGGATCAGGTTGGAAGGAGTTATGAAGCCAAACAGATCATACAATCAGGTTGTGAAGACAGAAGATTAAGCAGGCATGCAATAGCTTCACAATGTGTACTGGTAAGTAAAGGGAGGTGAAGATGAAACCAGTGACACGTTGAAGACAATGATGTGTTGGACCAGTTCCAGTTGCTGTGACAACTGTACGTCTGGTTGGAGCGGCTAGGTATTTAAACCAAAGGACACACAGTCCCGGACACCCAGTCCTGAACACGCAGCTCAGGACACCCAGTCCTCACCGTTTTCTCCTTGAGCTAAGGTCACACAGACCCCGCCCAATCACTCTGGTAAGTCTTCAAGGTAGACTCCCAAACCTTCACAGACTTCGTTCACCGGCAATCCACAATTCCTCTTGGATGCTCAGAACGCGACGCCTAACCATCTAGAGGATGCACAGTCCTCAAGTGTAATAAGTCTTCAGATCACTCAGACAAGAAGACTTAAGTGATGCCCAATTACTCTGGCTCTGGGTGGTTAGGGCTTTTCTCCTCACTAAGGATTTTCTCTCAAAGGCTTCGAGGTGGGTTGCTCTCAAACGACAAAAGCCGTGCACTGAAATCTGAGCAGCCAACCGTTTATGGTTGTGGGGGTGGACTATTTATAGCCACTTGGCAACCCTGACCTGATTTGTCCGAAATGACCCTGGGTCACTAAGGAACTGACACGTGTACTAACGGTTGGATTTTGAACTCTCACGGCAACTTTACTTGGGCTGCTAGTAAAGCTGACTTGTCTGACTCTGGACAAGATTTTCTCTCATTGTCTTCACTCGAAGACATAGGATTTGAATTAGGCATCACTTCAGTCATCCTGACTGGTTCTCTTGGACCCCACTTAACAGTACGGTGGTTCCTATGACACAACATGAATAAGTAAAACTACGAAGGATCTAAGTCTTCGAGTTCCAAAGGCTTCATGGGGAGTCTTCATATGTCATTGTCTTCGACATGAATGTCTTCATGAACCACCATTGTCTTCAATGTCTTCGTACATTTTTGGGGGTCATCTCTGGTAGCTAAACCGAATCAATGAGGGACTTCTACCTGTGTTATCCTGCAATTCTCACAAACACATTAGTCCCTCAACTAGGTTTGTCGTCAATACTCCAAAACCAACTAGGGGTGGCACTAGATGCACTTACACCATGTATTTTGTTGTCATGTTTGAGTGTTGTAGCATATTTATCTTGATGCATTTAGTTGGTCACTTGCCGATTATGGCAGACCGGTGCCATATTTGTTTTGCTTGCCATTTCCAAACCGTGCATCCGATTCCGGTGATCTTTACATCGATTTCAACTGAAATCACCTCACCTTTCCAGTGGCACTCTTGGATTTCCATGTTGAGTCCAGGTTCAATCATTCCTTGTGAAATCTTGCATATGCATCGCATACCACATCCCGCATATCATACCATGTTTGCACCATGTTGTTTGAGCATTGCACATGGTTGATTGTGTTTCGTTTGCTTGTTGTTCTTGTTATGGTAGAGCCGGGAGACGAGTTCGCGAACGAGGAGCCCGTTGAGTTTCCTTACGAGGATCAAGTCAACTCTGACAACTTTGCAGGCAAGATGATCACACCCTCGAAATCACTTCTATCTTTGCTTGCTAGATGGTTGCTCTTTTGCTATGGCTATGCTACGATACCTACCACTTGCTTATCATGCCTCCCAAATTGCCATGTCAAACCTCTAACCCACCATGTCCTAGCAAACCATTGATTGTCTATGTTACCGCTTTGCTCAGCCCCTATTATAGCGTTGCTAGTTGGAGGTGAAGATTGGAGATCGTTCCTTGTTGGAACATTGTTTATTGTTGGGATATCACCTTATTACCTTGTTATCTTAATGCATCTATATACTTGGTAAAGGGTGGAAGGCTCGGCCTTTTGCCTAGTGTTTTGTTCCACTCTTGCTACCCTAGTTTCCGTCATATCGGTGTTATGTTCCCGGATTTTGCGTTCCTTACGCGGTTGGGTTATAATGGGAACCCCATGACAGTTTGCCTTGAATAAAACTCCTCCAGCAATGCCCACCCTTGGTTTTTTTGAGCATCAGTACAGACACAAGCACTCATATACACGCGCATACACTCACCCCTATGAACGCACACACGCACACCCTACCCCTATGAGCACCTCCGAGAGACTGAGCCGGCATATCATCTTGAGATTTATGAAGTCACCGTAGGCGCCTCGTCATCGACGGGAACGTCTCCTCCCACTGAAAGCGCATCGCCGGAATCCTGAAATAAAT